>JALBCR010003313.1:0-102500 GCA_030710515.1 Abscondita cerata
CAGTATTGCTTCGTTCAGTTGCAATGTGCTTCCATTTTTAAAAAAAAGATGGAAAAATACATTGTTCTAGAATTACATAATTACATTTCTGGGTTTTGTTTAAATGTTTTTAACAACTTAGACTCCCCGGATAAATTACTAAAATGTACCAATGTTTTAGCAGATGCAATAAGCTTTCTTTTGATATTCCTTGTTCGAGCAACAAACACCTTTCTTAAATAATACAATGACACATTCTTGCCTCAGTAAGACTGGAATATGTTTTTAAATTCCAGCAAGAAGATCTCATTTACATTTAAACCGTTACTGCTTTAAAAGGATAGAGATGTGATTTGTGTGTTAAGAAAACAATTAAACAGGTAAAGAATTAGGTATTCTGAGAAAGTATATTTCTCTAAATCACCATAGTATCTTCTATCTATCTTTTACTCGAGTTCTTACTTTTTCACAATATTCTTTCATTTCAAATAGTTGCAACATACACAATAATTGTATTTATGGCAATTAATTATATTTGTAATTATAACTAAGCAAAACAAGCGTTTCGCTCAGAACTCCCGTATTGTTGCGACACTCATAACTTATAGAAAGTGTGTACTTACATAAAACATTTAGCACGAAAAATAAAATAATCGTCTTGGAATGTACTAGAAAAAGATTTGCTTTGAGAAAAATTTTAATAGAAAAAGAAAAAAAAAACAATACCTTGTAAAATTGGAAAAACCGAAAGATAGATTAGCAATGAGCATAAGCCGTTGAAAAAATAAGTAATAAATATATGTATCAAACTGTTTAACAAAAGTATAATCTTTCAGATCGGGTTAAGCCGTATGTACCGGTTCTTACTGCAGTTTTCTCTGAACCAAGTGGCACCAAACGCTCCCTTAAACCTAAATCTAACTTACGTTAATGTTTTTTTTTATTTTGTAATTACTGATTATTTGCCAAGATAATTTACTTAACTAGAAAAATGCCAACAGTTAATTGTTGCATTGTTTCTTAGTTTATACCTAATCATACGTGTCAATGCTTTTACACGAGATGTCGTAAGACACACATTTTGCTTATAATTTATAACATTCATGAATTACACTAAAATTTCTATTATTGAAGTTGGCTATAATATGTGTCGAAAGTAGTCACGAAAAAATATAATAATAACTGTTGGAATTGACATAATGTTTAGTTTAATTTCAATATTAATATGCCAATACATTATACAGTAATTCTTCTCAAATATTCATTAATTGGTTGTTGAACATTTATTTATAAATACCACAATTTCCGTTTCTCTACAAATGAAAATTTTGGAATCCATTCTTTAAAACGTTGGTTTTAGAACATCAGAAGTTTGTTAATTTTATCAATTATTCACTTCATTTTATTTAGATTTCTTTCATATTTTCACAGATCATAATTGTTATTAATTTTACCTCTAAGACACTTAGTGTTTTTAACAGGTTTGGATAGCACCTAAAAATAACCCAAGTTTGTGTAAAATTGGTTTTGGATAAAGTTCCCAAGTAAAGTCTGTCCAAGAAGCAAGCGAAGTAATAAATTAAAATAGTTCATTTTATTTTATTGAAAATAATTTTAAACATAATGTAATTATAAAACACATCGTTTGTTAGAAACCATTTTATAAGTTTGAATATTTAAGGTATAATAAAATATATAAGAACAAACTAAATTTATAGGAAAAAAAATAAATATATAATTTTAAAATACAGTTATTCTGAAAATTCATCTGTTTCTTCGGAAGAAGTAACGGTACTGCACCTTACCTGCATATATTAATTCTATGGGGTTAGTTCAGATAGTATGGCGGTAAGCGTAGGAACAAAAATATCACGTTTTGCTGCCATTTCGTCAACTGCATATCTTTTAAACTTTGTCCTAACACCTTGTACTAAACAGTAGTTCCCTTTTACCATATCATTTTTTCAGAAAGCAATATTTTTTTGAGGAAAGCCATTCCATTATAACGTGTTTTTCCAGGAAGTTGTAGGTATACGTTCGATTTGTCTGGAATGATAGCTGGCATTGTCCATAATAATTACAGAAACCCTTTGGTATTAAATCAAATTTTTAAAATATTCCTCAAAACATCCCATTCATATCCTCGTGGTAATCACCGGTATTTTTCGATTCAAATAACTTGATGACCTCCTCTACAAAGCTAAATCACTTCCTATATGCGTAATAATTAAAGAAAGAAAATACGTACTTTTCCTGAAGGAGGTCTTAAACCTGTAGATAATCCTTCTAAAAAAGTCTGTCGTCGTAGTTACATTTTGTCTTGCTACATGTTTCCACAGTTATAACCTTCATTTACCCGTTTCAACTAAACAATAAATTTTCTTGCCTTCAGAACGTAATTTAGAGATATTTCGTAGGTAATTTTCTTCTTCAACATACAATTTCTTCATATCAATGCCATTTCAATAAAATCAATACTGCAGCGTAGTACCTTATGGTTTAGAGTACCGATATGATATGACAATAATCATTAGTTAGACTATCGTTATAATTACATACCATATTTCTCCCTAATTATAACCAATAAGAACACATTGAAATCTATTCAAGTGTCATTCAAATACAGTACATACTTTCTAGTTCAATTATTAGTAATTAATTTGGTTAAAATTCCCACAAAATGTGATCAATAATGATATTAGCAATTTCTGATAAACAAGGTGATCCACTAGTGGTGCCCAAAAAATAAACTCACGTGTTATTTGATAAAAATTTTAAAATTGGGTTTTTCATATAAAGTTTTATCAGGAAAGCTTCGTTAATAAGTTACAGGGTGGTAGACTTAAACAAAAATTAAATTTTTAGAATAGCTCAAAACTATTGACTGTAATAAACCGAAATATTTAGACAAACCCATGTGTCCAAATTTCAGTTTAATACAGTCAGCAGACTACTCACCATTTCATGGAGTAGGTAAGTCCAATTTGAACATTTGATAAGATGAAATGTCTCAAAATAATTAATTAATGATAAGCTTACACATTTTCACATTTTAACCTTTTCGAAAAAGTATCAATACATCCAGTACGCCATTGAAATGTTTAACCTGTTGATTTATTACTTCGGCTTCGTTTCTGGATAGACTTTAGTAATTTATCGGGAGAATCCATAAAATTTGATTCGGTTCGCACTTCGTTTAGTCAATTTTCTGATTCAGTTTTAATTTTTTCTTATTTATTCGTACATTATTTAATACAACCCCAAATTTTAAGCGGTGTTTACTTAATTCAAAATTTCCCATGAACCCATTTTCATTTTATTATTTACGTTTATTACAATTTTTATAGTTCACTTACTAAATATAGGTACTAATTAAACCATTAGATTTCATGAACCCTAAAGAAGTGGAACTTGTATATCTGATGAATAGTGAAAGAATTATATCCAAAATTGTAGACTATTCTAGCTTTGTGAGTTCTTTGATGTCACGTTGAAATCTATGCCATAAAAATATTAATTTTTGCGCCGCTACGCCAGTGATAATTGCAAACTCTGGAATAACGTGTTTTGCTTTGTGTAGTTCATCAGTGTACGATAACGTGAGATTCGTGAAGTGTTCCCTAAAAACCCTAGCATTAAATTTTAATACAATCAAAGTTTGTCTTGTACTTCTTACTCACGCTGGCAAATATGCTGTTTCAAGACTTGTGTTATCCATAACTATTAGTTTGAAAGAAAAATGATCACAACAGACAGAGTTGTATTTTTGTCTCAATGTTCCTTCGTAAAATAGGGACCACGATCAGCAAGTTTAAATAAACCGAACCAAACATTGATGTTCCTACTCTCAGGAAATTGGTTACTCGCATTCATTTTGGATTTGTTGTGCCCAATAATATGCAATATGGCAATTAACAAAACCATTGTGTAAAATATGTAAATTACTGAGGCTCTTTGTCCTCACCTAAAATCCGTGAATTCTCTGAGCGTTTCACTCTAACAGCAGACACGATAGCAGGAGATTTGCAAAATAAAATCACAATTACTCATCTGATAAACAAAGAACAAATTTTGTACTTACCGGGGACTCCACACTCCTGTCTTTGTCATCATTCGATTAACTAGGTCCATTTAATTATTACATACAATGACTATATAAATTAACCCTTACTCTTCTAGCTAGGTCACCACCAAATAAGTGGAGGCTACCCGGACGCTCAACCTGATTGGCATCCCCCAGACCAAGATCAGGTAGCCCTGCTTGCCCCTCTTTGCGAGTAACCCACTTGAAGGAACCACGACATTGTGTCCGGGCAACTGTGCACCAGGGGTGAATGGTTAAACGATATTTAAGCCATAAACAACCTCTTTGTTACCGGCTCACTACTTGCCACGACTCCACTATCGGTCTACTCAAATTTTAACATTTTCCAAATTATAATTAAATATAATCTCATATTTCTCATTCATTAAAAATAAATCTCATTCCATAATGAATTCTCTGACAAACCTCGGAACTCTATATTTTTATATCTCATTAAATTTTTCTACAGGAAGGCATTTCTTATAAACCAGATGTAAATAAAATAAGAACAATAACATATACCAAATAATTATACAGGGTTATTCACGGTATACGACACAGAATATTACAGCCAAACTATTTAATAAAATTGGGTAAATATATCTGGGATTGATAGAGACATATATGAAGAATATTTAAAAATTACTTTCGAAATATACAGGTGTCCCAAAATACACCAGGAGCAATATCAAAGTTGTGTTTTTCAAATTATGGAATACCCTGTATATTAATACATTTTCATTTCTCTGTTCAAAATAAGAATGGATTTTATAGAGGTTGCCTTACTTAAACCTAAAAGTTTTTTGAAATATCTTGTATTTATGAAAAAGTCGTCACAATTTACCAAATTCATAATCTCAGCAACTAATACCTTTTCCAAACTAAATTTGCACTGGGTCTATGAGGTTGATCAGATTTTATATAGAATTTGTGAAAAATCCACCGTCATGTACAGGATGTGTACAAAAAATAAGATTAATTAATGACATGTTTTTGAACCGCAATAACTTGCCTTTTGGAGACACCCTGTATTTTATATCAGCAACAAAATAAAATGTAATTACCTATCAAACAAAACTATAGTGTCCTAATGGCTAAATGTTCAGGTTGTCATGAAAAATGCAAATTTTCATAATAAAGACTAATTTGTAACAATTTTAATATTTATCAAGTAAGGTATAAAACTTTGAAAAGGTGAATATTATGTATTTGTAAGAGCTCGTTGATTGACGAGAAGAATTTTAATGCATGAATTTAATAATGCTAGACTCCCGCGTGCATGTAGGTTGATCATTATTCTCTGAATAATGTGTTAAACATATAAGCGGACGAAGACCCCTTGGCCCTGCTCCTGTATAAAATTTCCCACGTTGGTTTGAAGGCAAGACCCATCAGCATGCCAATTTCAAGTCTACGACGTCTGGAAGTACGTTTAATTTCGGAGACAGACATGAATTAATTTTGCAGTATGTTTTACAATATTGTAGACAGCTTAGGAATTGATCCGTGGAGCAGATAATTTTGTTAAAGAGATATTATTGTGAGTAAATTTGACTACGTTTTATTAAAGTCTTGTAAACTCTATACATTATTTCCTACCGGGTACCTGTGCGATTACTGATGGAGTAGCCCGATATGAATGTTGCTGCTTTAGAAAGAAATTAATAAACGAAAACATAGTAAGAATTTAACTTTTGCTGAATTGTTATGAAGTGCTTTCATTCCTCCCATAAAGTATTTTTTTCTAAAAGGGTCAATCAGCAGTTTGGCTGGGAATTCGGTAGTGTAATCTTTCAGGATCTGCAAGGACTAAACTTCGTTTTTTAAAGGAATCGTATTGAGCATGTCGATTTACCTGAAATAAGCCAAAATATTTATTACATTGTCATATATCTGTCTGTCTTTCAGCTTAAGGAGCTTGTTTTACTACTTCCAAAAGAACCAGTATTTGGCTTTCGTTCCTCATAGATAAGTATATTTCTAGTAGGAAAACGATTTCTGTACAAATCTTGAACAAGAGTTTTATTTTGTTCCCATTTCCATGAATAAGCAGCATGTCAACTTATTCATCGTAAGTAAAAAAGTGAAGGCATAGTTATTGTTATTATTACTTTAATTTTTCTTTCTCTGCGGTATTCAGCTAAGATTGAAAAACAATTCAGTTTCTTCGACCTAGCCTAAATTTTTGAGTTATGTGGCATTTATACATTTTATTTAGTTTAATAAACTTTTTAATTGTTGTTTTAAAATAATATGAGGTACATTGAGAGATTATATGGTTTGAATAAGCATGGCTCGTTGGCCTTCTATTGCAATTTTGATTTTCTTATGGTTTCAAGTTCCTAGCAAAATTACAGCGAACAAATTCTTTCGCTGAGATAACTAAGGAGATTGTATGTATTTTGCAGGGCTTCCATTGATTTTTCAGGTCGTATTATATTTAGTTGTCTTTCCGCTGTTCCGATGTTATGCAGTAGCGGTACTGCTATGTTTGCGTTCTTGTAACCTTCAGTTATTTTCTATGATGTAGGTTATCGAATTGGATATAATGTAATGTCGTGTATGATCCACGGTGTAGAGTGCTCTAGGTATTCTACAATATGTCTACTAAACATGTCGAATAAATGTCCTATGCTATATTTGAAATTAGAAACTTTAGATATTAGTAGACATTTACTTAGAGTCGTATTACACGACATTAACACATTGGCATTTGAGAATAGGATCCCTGTCTTTTCGGTTAATTAAAAAAATATCCGATCTGTTGTAATCTACAGTGCGATCCTATTGCTATTGGTCTATCTCAGTACAAAATTACATCCTGGGATTCCATCCTCAAGCTAACAAGTACTTATAGTATGTCGGAAGTGTTTCTAATCTTAGATTGTATTTTATAGTTATTTCTTATTAAATAATCTTTGTTGGTTGTACCTTTATAAGTAAGCATTCGGAACGGGGAATTGGGCATTGGTGTTCAATCGTTTCACCAGTAACCTCTCACTTTCTACACTTATCCACTATGTCCAGTCGTAAGATTTGTTTCTTATAGTTTCTAGTTCAATATCACTTTATCTTGAATTGTCATCGCCGAAACTTTGTCTACGAATAAAATATTCTATCTTTAATCAATGTCTTTCATGGTTTAACGTCTGTGTAACGGCTCTTGATACCAAATCTGCCTACGTTCATGTTAGGATACTGTTCTTGGTTCCTGATTTTGTTGATATAAGTTAAGGGGTGTGTATTTCTTGTCTTCCGTCGACTTTAAAAGAGTTGTTGGATGAAAGGAATTTTTCTCTAATGTTGTTTTCCTGTTAAAGACATAGGTTCTTAATATTTATTAATCCCTTACCTCTTTCTTTTCGCCCAGTAAGTACAGTCTACTGATGGAAGAGTTAGGGCAAAAAAATCAGAATTTGGTAGAAAATCCTTCTTGTGATTTTTGTCGAGATTTCTCAGATCAGTGTTTGACCATTTACTATTCTGAACAAGTATTTTAGGGCTGATGGCCCACAAACTGATTGCTCTAATAGGGTTTCTACCATTATACTTAGTGTTTATAAGTTTTGTTAGCTGCTTTTGAGTTTGGTTTTCAATTATTGTTTAAGCGTAAGATGTTCCATATGTTGGTTTTGAGAAGCACCAAGAACATTTGTTATTTCGATAACTCACAAAAAATCGTCGTGCTCTGTTTTCCACTCTTTCCGTAGAACCATATGGCATGAAATCAATTGTCGAGTTGTCTTTGGAGACTATCGAAATACTCTATTTACGTGATTTTTAGTATTGTTTACAAATACCAATATGCTTGACTCAAGTCACCAGACATCATCTATGCTCAATTTAACCAGTTTGTCGGATCTTGAAACTCAGCAATTCCATAATTGTTGCTACTTAAAATAGTTCATTTCTTTATTTTTTAGTGAAGTCAGTTTTCTCGCTATGCATTTCATCTACTTCTTTCATCAGACACCAATCACAAAATTCCAGTGAAGCACTTTGGAAAAATCTTCCTGAGGATTTTTCTGGCAATAAATCCACTACTATTTCTGCAGCAGCTTCTTCAATAGTTTTATCACACATTTTTGTGATACTAATTAAAGGAACTTGGGAAAACAGCGTAGGAAATACAGGCATAATTTTTCGACATTCAAGGACCAATATGGGTACTCTTATTTATTAATCGTCAATTGTAACAAGTATATTTTTATTTCCGAATTTTGTGTTGGTAAATTGGGAATGTGAATGTCGAATGTTGACAATAACAATTTTTCGAGATTTTCTTCAATTAAGACGTAAAGGTCGTGCAAAAAATAGTATATACACCTCGAAAGTCAGTACTTTTTTCCCGCAGTGCTTTGCACTTCGGAAAAAATCATTCACACGTTATTCTCTTGGTGTACAATCTACTATTAAATAATGATTAATCTAGGACATTAATTTAATTTCTGCTACTTTATTTCTTAAACAATACATCACATGTTCTCTATAGACTATATGTGGGCAGATCCATTACTTTTTTGACGTGTGTGCATGTAAATCAGCGATTTGGTTTTGATTTTTATATGATAGTGAATCTAGAAATAGGGTTCAGTTTCAATCAATCCAAGTAGATTTGTGTTTAGAAAAATATTTTAAAATTCAAAATTGGCATTTTTAAAATTTTAAAAATTTATTATTTTAGTTTGAGTTGTTTGATCTTCCAAAATGTATTAATTGTGTTGGGTGCCAGATGGTACACGTCTGAATTCTTTTAAATAAACCTGTCAGATTTCATTGGTTTACAGCAACGTTTCGCAACCCAGTGCAGTTGCTTCCTTGAGCTAAGCCAATAGTGAACGAGTTTCGTAGAAATTGTAATAAATCATCAACATGTACACAAAAATTTAAATAATTGACATACAGAAACGCGGACACTTCCATCATGCAAACAATTCAATATAAAGGATTGAATATATGGAATTGTTTGCATGTTTAAAAGGCTCAATCCGTGTCCTTTAGCAAAAATGATTTGATCACAAAATTTGACGTATTCATAGTATTTATATTTATATAAGGTGTTTTTCCGTTACATTCAATTTGACATTAAGGTCACGTTTGACGTAATGATCAATGCTGTTAGTCTGACGCAATCGACTTGCTATTTTGAATTGAGCACCGTTTGACGTTGTGGTCAAATTTGACGTTAGTCAAAATTAAAAAATTTTACGTTATAGCCATTTGACGTTGTCGTCAAAATTAAAAATCATTGTGGTCAGGTTAGAGGTTGTGGTTTCACGTTCATAGTCAAGTAGACGTTGTTACCAGTTGAGATTGTGGCCTAGACCCGCTTTTATTTCACAATATAGAATATTATACAAGCGTTTTGCGCAGATCACATCTCCATAACTTTATTTGAAGAAAAAAATGTGTAAAATAACTATTTTTGTAAATATTTCCAAAGAATTCAAAAATCTAATATGGAGTGTGCTTTTGGCTTGACATAATATGCAAAATCTAAATTACATCTGCGTTATTATAAGTAGAGACCCATATGCAAAGTTTCATAAAAATTTAACCAATTGGTTTTTCAGGATGTATTGTATGCATACGGACGAACGGCCGTTAGACTACTGGCCATCAGGCAAAAAAGTTCCAAATCGATTCAATTTAAAACTGTAGGATTTATACGAATAAATAGCAATAAGCTATAAGTGAAAGTAACTTCTGAAAAGAATTCAAACTAGTACAATTGGTGTTATGAAAATAATTTTGTAAAATACTAAAGAACGATTAGTATACATATTTTATTAATATCACTATTTTATAATGTGATTTTTTAAATACTGTAACTTGTATGCTGGCTCAACTAATTTTAGGGGTATATCTTGAAGTGTAATTATAAAGATTTAAAAATTTTATATTTTTTCTTAGAAGTTTCAATAAACTAAACAAACAAATTTAAAAAAAAAAAAACGTTATTTCAAATTTGATAAAATTGCAGCACATTGAAAATAGGTTAAATTTTATACAATTAAACTAACTAATTTAATCTTCTCTGAAGGATGGTACAATCTAAACTTTGTATAATTTCTTTTTAAATAGAAACATTAACTTTTAAATAAAAAACATGGCTAAGTTGAGATCAATCCGTTTAAATACACTCAGAAATAAATTTTTAAATGTTATTTACAATTTCGCTAATTTTTAATTTCAAAAAATTATCGTAAAAGCCAAATTTACTTGGATTGGCGTGAAATACTTTAGAACCCTATTTCTTATGACATACTTTCATAAAAAAAACCAGGTTAGGTGCACACTTTCGTAGAAAGTAAT
Organism: Abscondita cerata; assembly: GCA_030710515.1. Taxonomy (NCBI): domain Eukaryota; kingdom Metazoa; phylum Arthropoda; class Insecta; order Coleoptera; family Lampyridae; genus Abscondita; species Abscondita cerata. Next base: position 10,379 of record JALBCR010003313.1, read on the forward strand.
AGTATATTTTATGGAGTCCTGGGTTTGATGTTCCCCGACATAAAATTTTTAACCCGTTGTAATGCATCTACCTAGTATAATGTCTACAGACCCAGCTTTTCAGTTGTACAAATAGAATTAGAATGATTTTTCGTTTTATTTTTAGTGTCTGAAGTAAAATTACATTTGTACTACGTTTGCGATTGTTGTAATTGAATTTCATACTCTTGCCATCTAAGGCAGAACCATTTTAATTTTAATTGATTAATATTTTCTACTACTCCAATTTTCGGTGCACTTTTCATAAATAACTGTATTGAAAAATGTGTATTTTGTGTAAAAAATTAAAAATAATTGTTTGTTAATTCTTTGTTGAGGTATTTACGGTGTATCCCTATTTTAATAGTCTGCATAGTGCATGTCATAAAGTTTTTGTTCATATTTCAATGCCACCATTAAATAAAGGTATTCAACTCAGTTGCATTGAAATTCAGCCCCTAGGTTATCCTTTTCTAAGACTTGGGAGTAGGTAGGTAGTACACGTGAACGTTTGGGTGACAACAAATTCCCTTTTTTTTAGTATTTATAAATGTAGAATTGATTTATAAGTGATGATTAAATTGACCGATATAAAAGGCTAGTATTTTGAAGATAATGCGAGAGGAGGCGTATTATAAATACGGGGGTTCCACCTTGACTACCCTATATGGTGACTCATGCCTTACACTTCCTATTTGTCCTTTACTTGGTTTAATGACTCTTTTGTCCTAACTTCTTTAGATTCAACCTCGATCTTTTAAATATTTTTAATTTTCTTGGTTGCTCTCAAGTCTGGCAAATGATTTGGATCATATGCTCCGGTGAACTGTGTGACGCCGCCTCCGTACGATCGCCTATCGGACAATGAACTTCATAACAGGTAATGTTATTTTCATGACTGTACTTTAATATGTAGTATTTGTCGTAAAACGAGCGATAACAACACTAGTCGTTCTCATAATATACGACTTTCATTAAACAATTTTGTGGTTTTAACAGTTATGTATCGTAATCAATTTTCGGCTGTAAATTCTAAGTTGATTTTTCTTTTCAATATTAAGCTAGCGATATCCTCAGTAAATTTTTTATGTGCACACCTCAGTGTTATTACGCGGTTCACGTTTGACCATCCATGTATCAATTTGTCGAATAAAAAGCTTAGCGGCTTGTAGAAAACACGTAGGGTCGATCAAAAGTCGCAAATTCTAATACAGTTTTGAAATGTTGGGGTTGGGTTTACTCTTCCTGATCGGAAATAAAATGCACTAAGGGGTATAATCCTATTCCCGAGGGCTTTATTCACAGTCAAAGTCATTTTAATTTTTCGCTAGGCAGGTAGTAGCTACCATGAAAATTTGATGAAGAAGTGTTCTTCGTCGGGTTTGACATTTTATTTTTATTGTCCGTAAATTAATGTAATAAAAATTTTAGAGAGGGGTAGACGAGTGGTATCGACTCATTTCAAATTTAATTTATTGAGTAATAAATCACATTTAGTAGTTATATGGTTCAATTTTGTTCCCCGCGTTACTTGCGTCATCGTTTTCTATAAAAATAAATACAGATATTACTTAAATTATCGTTCCGAATTCTTTATACGAAGAAGACACTAGTAAATTGATGCTTTTAATATATGACAATCTTGAAAGAACGATATGATTATTGTGAAATTCCTTAAAATAAAAAATATCTGTCAGGACGTTTTGTGAACGATTGATTAATTTTATTTGCTAGAATTGCGAAAACATCATCTTGAGAAATAAATTTCCAGTATTTCTTGAAACTCACTTTTAAAGTCTTAACTTTACATTGATAATCACGATCGAGATATTTGCAATTATTTTCTATTTCCGTTAAAAATTAGAAATAGGCGTGTAGATGTAGATTTGACGGCGCATCGCTCTTGGAACCAGTTACCAGTTGTTTTAATGTATTTTTTAGCGTTAGTTAAAATTTAAATTTCGAAAGTACCATTTTAAAAATTACCATAATGTCATCATGGTATATCGGTGTGGTCGGATTTCAATGAAATGTGTAGGAGAGAGGAGAGACCATGTTGCACCTAATAGATTACAACGTTGGTTAAGTGAAAAAAGAAGTGTATTTTGAAGACAGGTAAAATGACAAAAAAAAAATTAAAAAATTTTTCACGATTGGTTTCGGAAATACAGAAAAAAACATATATTTATCAAAAATCTGTTTTACTTAGTAGCGTTTTGAAAATATGGTTTCTTATTGTTTTTATCTTTGTTATACTCTTTCGTTTCATTAGACATAAAATAGGACATTTCGTCTTTTCTATAGTTATTATCAACTTTAATTTTTAAATAGGATTTTATTTTTATTCCACTTAATTTATATATTAATGTTGGTATTGAAAATTCAACTTAATCATGTCACTATTTGACCAATTTTCCATGTTACGTCTCATTTAATAAAAAAAACTAATCAATCTTAATTGAATCAAATCGTTGCTGAATGTCACTTGTTGATACTTTTATTTCATATTTTTGCTTTTTCGCCTTTTTTGAAGTACAATTAGTGGAGAGATAATAAAAGTATTACAACTTCAATATAAAATTAATTAGTAATACTACCTGCTTATAGATTCTGAAATAACAGTTCAGTTATTATAACTTTGAAATTCTTCATACGTTGATACTGCAAGCATTTAGCTTACACTTACCAAGGTATTTCCGAGTAGAAAGGCAAGGATTTTGGTTGGCTCAAGAGTTATAAATGTAGGTAAAAATTAAATTTTTCCTAAAAATACATACTAATCATATTACACATAATAAATAAATATGAGAAAAAGAAACAATAACAAATCTTACTGAACTAGAAATACCAGAATTACCCTTTATTATTTTTTTAGCCAGGTTTAATGTATAAGATAACTATTAGAAATGGTGGAATGAGTATTATTATTATTATAGATTTTTTTAATTTTAACTTTGCTTCGCTTGTTAAAGCGGCACATCAATTTAAATTTGGATCTGGTAGGGAATTAAATAATTGGATCCGGCCTTGGTCCAAAGCCTTTCCTTTAGTTTCCGTCTCACTCCCCCTTGTTTCCAATATCATTATGTATAATTTCAAATTTAGAAAATTAGGATTCTGGAGGTGCAGTAGATTGTTGTATGTTACAGTCAGAGTATGCAGGTGGCATAATCCATGACTTTATATAAGTCTATTCGTCTGTATAGTCTATTTGACATGTGTGCATGATTCTTAGAATAATATTATGAGCTCGAACCAAAGGAATTGAAAGCAGAAGTGATATGAATGTTCCATTTTTAATTTATTATCAGCTTAAACATAAGGTATTTAATACAGTTAGTGCGCTCGATCAGCCTACAGTTACAGGGTTTCGCTTAGCCCATTTCATACATCTTGGAACATGGATTTTTCAGCTGTATTATATTTCCATTATTAAAAAATAAAAAGTTATATATCTGAATTTTTAATTAAAATTATTATTAATAAACCAGTTATTTATTTTATAAAGTCAATGCTCTGCAAATTTATGAGAGATGCCTTCCCAAGTGTCTGCGTAAAAAAACAGTGGCGGCTCGTGGTCAATCATACTGGGAGGTCAAAAATTAATTTAAAAATAGGCATACTTAAAAAAATATAAATAACTCAAATGCACCGCAAATTTTATACAATCTACAATTTTGTTCAAAATATAGCGATTTTTCGAAACATTTTCATTAAAATCTCTAAGGGATTTTCTATAAGCATTGTCTAGCTGTGTACGAATATCAACATTTCCTACGGTTGCAAAATTTACCGAGCATTTCATGTGTTCTGCAGACGAAGCATGTTTTTTTATTTTCTCTTTTAAATGTTTTAAATCTCTTACACCGGATTTGACCCATAGCGAGTCTGACGAGTCTTTAGAAAATAATAAACAAACAAAACAGTAAAATACATTTGATACTTCACAACCACATATCCAGTTAGCTAAATCGTATATTACCTTGCGAAAGTTTCGATGAACATCTTTATTTTTGTCTTTGCTAGTTTGTCGTAAACTTAGTTCTGGCAAAGGACGACCATTTGCCTTAAACTGAAATAATTTTGTAAAATTAAGTTCGTTAGCACTTTTTAGTTGTTTAATTTTCTGCACTACCGACATTTTCTATAATAGCGCATGCACACGCGAACCAAAAATAGTATTTTTACAAAACAACACAACAACAGTAAAAAATATCAATATAAATTCTTAAATTGATTTAAAACACGCGAAAATCGAATCAAAAAATCAAGCGTAGTGTACACCCTATTCGAAGTCAACGTAAACTGCGGAACCCGGCTAATGACCGAAAGTTGATTATTGCTTCGGACGTTCGCGTTTATCTGGGCGCTGGACGTTTTTCGAGTTTTTCCGGGTAGGTCTAATTCAATGAGGACAATTCGCACCGCCAGCCCAAGGTTGAAGAGGATGAATTACGAACGACGGCCGATAAATTTTAAGTTATTATACCTGCGACTTTTGCGAGTAAATTACCTATTTTAATAAAACACGTAATAATTAATATTTTTTATATATTGTCAACATTTTTGGGAGGTCATTGACCAATTGACCATATGGGCAAGCCGCCACTGGTAAAAATGATACATGTGTCATCCGCAAATGAAAACAAACCACACTGGTCTGCTGTATATGCAAGAAAAGGGACAGGGCCCATGACCGTAGCTTGAGAAACGGAAAACGAGAAGAGGTAGAAGAACTAATTGTGTCAGCATTTTTAGTTTTGTTCCTTCTCAGACAGATAATCAGCCAGAAGTCGTAGTGCACTACCTCCAATTCCCATCCTCCTCAAAGCGGTCACCAGTCCTGTATGTGGGACAGAGTCAAATGCCTTAGAGATGTCCAGGAACACCGCCAAAGTTTTCCGACTAATGTCCAAAGCGCACAGAATTTTATCAGAAACTGCTGTTACTGCATTCTGTGTACTGATTTTTGATCTAAAGCTAAACTGATTAGAAGAAATTAAGTTATGAGAATAAAAAAATGAGATCAACTGGTTTTTAAAGATATTTTCTATTATTTTGGCTATATTCGATATCATTGATATAGGTCTATAGTTAGAAATTAATTTCTTGTCTCTTTTTTCATACAGTGTGTAATTTTGATTTTTGTTTTTTTTTAAAATTAATGTCACTATAATGTTAAATTTTTGGTTTAAACATAGTGGTTATTCAGGTTATTAATAATTATTTTAAAAGTGTTACTTATTCAAAAATAAAACAAAAATAAAATTCTTCTCTCTAATACTGTAATGCTGTAATACACATTGACCCTAAAATTTGTAGAAAAATTGATGATGAATGCGAGTAGGGCCTACGACTGTAAAAATGATACTAAAAACATAAATATCATGAAATTACATGAAAATGTTCGTAGAAAATCACTAAACAATCCTTTAATACATAAAACAATTTTATGATCGAGGAGACTTTCGCAAACAGTGAATCCCAACTTTTGTGCACAACCAATCCACATTTGACAAAACAAGTTATCCCACAAGTTCGGTTTTCGCAAAACTTATGGAATGCAACAATAAACTATAAAATAATTGGGCCGGTATTTTTTGACAAAAATTTAAATCAGGAAAGGAATTTCAATTTTCTGAATGATGTTGATGATGGAACCTCGAAAAGAGTTGCAATAAATTGTGGCAGATTGATAGACCTAAATTTGTTATTTCGTCTAAATTGGATTGCTACAAATGACCCATAACACTTTTTCTCATTTAACCTACTTTGTATCTATTACGGTTAACAAGATACCCATACTTTAATTGAAATCCGGACCACTCTGTATTAAAGTAAAAGTTAATTAATTTGAATTGTAAAAAATACTTGCCCTATCTATTATTTCTGGGCGTTATTATTTTTGAGACACCCTGTGTGTACCAATACAATACGTTGCAGGACAATGACTGATATACAGGGTGTCCCGTAATAAATGCCCAAGATTTTACCAGGTTATACTGTAGACAAACAATTTTTATTATATAATGGATAGTCGCATCTTGCTTGGTTGTCCGTCTATCTGTCTGTAAGAGAGGTGGGGCATAGTGGACTACTTAAGAAACAATTATCTACAGGGTCCAACTATTATAGGAACTAATGTATAGGAAATTCTACCAACGTAAATAGTTCAAGTAGACATTGGGCTATTCATAGTTATTTTTATTATTTCATAGTAAATGATTTAACACAAATAAAAAAATGAAATTTAATGGGTTGTATTGATTTCGGATTGAAAATAATGCGGGGCAATGTGGACTATGGCAGGGCAATGTGAGTAGGGCAATGTGGACTACGGCAGGGCAATGTGTGGACTATGGCAGGGACAAAGTGAACCACTGAAGTACTAAAACTATTTTAATGATTACACAAGAACAGAATAATTTTAAAAACAAATCTCGCAATTAAATGCTTCGGCATCGTCTGGCTCTATGCCTGCACATTGTTCATGCGCCCATCTCAAACACATGGAACACTGTACCCATCCTTCATTTGCAACTGAGGTTGAATACCATTCGGTGCAATAGAAACATTGAGTATCCTTATCATCATCAGAGCTGCTGTCGTCGACTTTTCTTTTTGGTTTAATCATTTTACTTTTTTTATATTTATTTTTTTAGTTAAAACCGTCTTTTCCTTTGTCGGATGATCATCATTAGACAATACCTTTCGTTTCGCCTGCTTCTTTTTTCTACTTCTTCTTTCTGCTTTTTGCTCTTTCTGCAATTCCAATTTATATGGGCTGGAAGTTATTACTACAGTTTTCCCCTTTTTTAGGATTTTTTTCTTTATTCTCTGCTTCTGAGATTTTTGGAATGGGACGTATATCTCTTGGACTCAATGTAGTAAAATGAGAATTATCAAGCAAAGCTCTTGATGAACTATGTTGTGGCGAAAAAGCTTTTGATGAACCAGGTTGTGGCGAAAAAAGCTCGATGGACCAGGCTGTGGTGAAAAACTTCTTGATGGACCAGGTTGTGGCGAAATAGCTCTTGACGGATCAGGTGCTCGTGATAAAACCTCCGGTCTTACTTTATTATAAAATTGTGAGGTTGGATCTCTATTAAGAGATGAACATACTGAGAGAGCATCACAAGATTTCTTCATTTGATGCTATGATATCAGTTATAACAGATGAAGCACTTTCAGGTACCTTTGTTATGATAACCGATTGTTCCTGCAAATGGACAAAATCCTGTTCAGTAGTAGAGGAAGGGGCAAAGTCTATGTCGCTAAAAACATCTGGATCGTACGGGACAATGCCACATTTCTTAAAAGCGTTTATTGAAGTAAGCGGTGCTGCTGCTTTTAAGTAAGCTTCGCGAAATATGGCGGATATCTGAATACAGTGACAACCCTACCTGGATGGTTATTAAACCATTTTTCTAAGGCACAATCATAGTATCTTTCTAGCGGAGCCATAAAACCAACATCGATAGGTTGCATTCTGTGTGTGCAATGGGGCGGAAGACAGAGCATGTGCACATTATTTGCTCTAACAATCTCTACAGCTGCAAGATTTTTCGTATGGCTTGAATGTCCATCCAGAGTTAGCATCACAGGATGAATAAAATGTGCAATCCATTTCGTAAATGTGTCTACATTCATCCATCCAGAATCAGTGCAGGCAAAATTGTATCTGGTGGTGCCCCATCCATTAATTCGTTTTTCATTCTTTTTTGGGCGAATACTATCATCCGTGGGACATAGGTCCCAGCTGACGATATTCAAATTACAGCAGTTGTAGTGCTGCTACGATCAGCCGAGGTTATACGACCCACTTGCTTTCTTCCTTTCTGTGCCAGAATTTTGTTATTACTTTTGGGCACAGTCCCAATCCGGTTTCGTCACAATTGAAAACACGTGTGTCTTGAATATTTTTAACTGTTTTAGATCTTTATACATATCAAAAAATTGGTTAACATTTTGCCGATTGAAAGCCTGAGCCCTTGCAGCAGACGTTGATTCAGGCTTCTTTAAACTAATTTTTTGATGACGTTTTCGAAATCCGTAAGCCCAATCTTCACCTGCTAATTTAGTTGATTTATTAAATGGATGAACTATTCCATTCCTTTCAGCCAATTGAAACGCCAAATATCGTAAATCTAATAAAGTGATGCCATAAAATCGAGTCTCCATATCTAGAATATAAGCCTCTAGTTCGTCTTCCTTCTCTTTATTGAACACTTGTATAAATGAGCCCAGCCTTTTTGCATTCATTTTTAATCTCTTTAATTTTCCTTGACAACGTCGAATTAAAGTGGTTTTAGGAACGTTAAAGCTTTTGCTAGCCTTAAGGAAATCCATTTTGCCTGACTTTACAGCCTGAATGGCTTTATCCAGGAAATACTGGACCATGATTGTTGCACTGTGGTTCTCTGATAAGTTCTCACCATGTCAAATCTGAAAAGACAAAAAGGCCTAGAAGTAAACACAGGAATAGACAGCATCGGGGCAAAGTGGACCACCGATGTTCCACATTGCCCCGGTTGGACTTTTTGTCAAGAATATGAATATGAAATTTTTTTTATATTCAGACTAGAATTTCAAGGGTATTTATCGATTGTGCTTAAGTTGTTCTACGTTTATATATAAAAATATTGACATAAACCTACAAAATAATGAATATAAGTTGGATTAAATTTAACCCTTACCTTGTATCAGATGCGTGAAAACACAAACAATTGCGAACAGCTTGACTATAACAAAGCGCACATTCACTTTAACTGAATCTATCGACGTGTCGGAGCGTACTGATCACTCTCGGCACAAAATTTCTTGTTTAAGTGTACAGTTTCCCTTCCTAGGCGCATTGGTCCTCATTTTGCCCCCACCTCCCCTATGTGATTTTTAGAAAATAATTTCTCTTTCCGTAATGGTTGAAGACATGAAACCCAAACTTCGTAGGTGTATTGGTTGTACTAGTGTACCATTACCCGTGGCAAAATGGCGGCTATCGGGCGGCTATTAGAAGATTTCAAAGTTAAATAACTTTTAAACCAATGTTTTTTTTTATTGTTTGTCTAGAACAGGGCTATCTTTTTTTGTATTTATAATTTTTTAATAAAACCACTGGTTTAAAAGTTATTTAACTTTGAAATGTTCAAATAGCCGCCCGATAGCCATTTTGCCACGAAATTATTTTCTAAAAATCACATACAGACAAGATAGACGGACAACCAAGCAAGATGGGACTATCCATTATACAATAAAAATTATTTGTCTCGACCTACAGTATAACCTGGTAAAATCTTGGGCATTTATTACGGGACACCCTGTATAAATATATATAAAATGTGTCATTATAACCATATAAATTTTAATTAACCTTTTGTGTAAACACTTTGTCCATTTCTTTTATTCTTTCCGTCTTCATTTAAGTTCCTACTTCCAAACTTTTTATTCCGTTTATACACTGTTTTTATCGTTTTCTTTATCTTTTTCTCCATAACACAAGTGCTCTTTTTTACTCGGCATTTAGCTAACATTGGGGCTATAATGTAATGAATCGTATCTGAGTGTAGTGTGAGTTCATTTCCCAAATTTTTTAAACCATTGCTCTTGATGGTTAACAACCCACTTTCAAAATTATTTTGCTTTTGATTTATGTTCAAGATGATTTAGCCTAGGTCATACCATGGTTACATACTTTTAAATTCTATAAATTTCTACACTTGCTGCTATTTTTTTAGTTACGTAATTATTAAATAAAAACGAAAACTTTGTCCTTTAGTCTAATTTTAGTAGAGTGCTACAATACACATACAACTGCCTTTATTTATTTTATTTACTTGCATCATATCTACCATTCATCGTTGATGAAATTGCAATTTTAGAAAAGTTGCAAGTGCCAAAAATCAAAACTCGCAAGGACGAAGCGGTTGAAGTCTTAACAAAAAAATTCGTGAAAGCATTTGGCAGAATCTTGTATGCTGAAAAAGAAAACAAATAAAAAAAACTAGAAATAAATTGATTAGATTACCCGATGGGAAAAGAAAAAATAAGAGATGAAACAAGAGGATTAACTAAGGTACCGGAGGGTAATAAGGCCCGCCTAAAGTATAGTAAATATTTATTTGAAAACTAAAGACCTGTTTATCTAAATAACTGCATGAACATGAACCTAGACCTATATTCTTGAAACTATACCATCTAACTAACACGTTTATCAAGAAAACAAAATCTTACAACTTTTTTTAAAAATGCACACATTCAAAAGTAACGTTAATCCTTCACACTCAGGACAGATAAACTCATCCTCGTCTTCTTGACTGAAGCCAACGCACTCATCGTTTAGCCATGTACGGCATGAAGCGCAGCACCGCATATTTGTTGGTCTACTTGTTTCGCAAAGATACAAAATTATAAACACTTCTCATTAGAGCTTTAGGAGTAAGTGGAAGTCCTATGTTTACCAATCTAATGATTCTGTTTTCCAATTCAGTTTCTTGTTTCTGCGTTAGAACTGGCTTACGACCAATCGTTCTTGATGTTACTTCTCTCTTCAGGTGGTTTTGTAGAGTACGCCTTGGAATTCCAGTTCTCTGTTCCACTTCTCTTTGTGATTGTCCCTGCCTTAAGAGACCTAGGGCCTTATCCATCATCTCATTGTTCCAATTGGCTCGAATTCCTCGACATTTTCTTAACCATCTGGAACATAAAATTCCTTCTAAAAGACATAAGGTCCATAATGAGATATTCTAATTAAAAATAAAGCCAACAATTAAATATCTGAATATACGGCCCGGGCCTTATTTACAGAAATGTACCTGTGTTGAAAAATTTGGTTTATTCAATAAAAACTTAACCTAACTTTTAAGTTTGAGAAATTTAACCTCATTATTGTGGATTTCATCGTATCTGATGACCAAATACGTAGACTTACTTTTAAACATCTGTTTAATAACACGTTTCAAAATTAACAACAAACGTAAACAACCAATTTAAAGAAACCACAGCCCATGTACGCACAAATGGGTGATTTACCACTGGAAGTCGCTGAACAAACGCCGCCGTTGATTGGCACTCGAATCACTCTGCGCGGGAAATTTTGAATGTGGGCTTTATTTCCCGGTGGACCTTATTACAAAAGCACAGAACAAGTCTAATACAACAGCGTATTATGAAATAATTGGAAATCATGCAGCGTAAGGAGGGCGGCAAACATTAAAGTGTTCTGTATTACTTCTTGTCCTTCAAAGCGAATATGGACTTCATTGTTTCATTCCTGTCTTTCTATTTCTACTTTTCCTTCTGTTTCTCATTCATTTGGTGCAAAGTCAGAATCACCTATAATTTTTGCAATGTTATAAAGAATAATACCTGACACAATTATTTTCGAATTTTAGGTGGCAAACGTATTGTAAGATGGGAATTCGGCGTTTATCAATTATTACTCATTCTCTTTTCAACAAATTATTATATTTTTGCTCGGCACTATAGGACCATTTTTATATGAAGTCACGAGGCGTGTCTCTATGCCATAACCATTATCATCAAGCAATTTGTTTCTTAGTTTCAATCTGAAGAGTTTCCATTTACAGCAATTTGTTGACGGATTTTGATGAGGTGAAGTTAACTAGATTATTTAATTTTCTAAGTTAACCAAGGTCTCGTGTAGTTAATTTCTGACAATGGTGTTTAAGGCCTTTTTTTTAAATATGTATGGAAGATAGTTCCAGTCTATGTTCATAAGTATTACTTATTTTTAGCGCAAATAAATCGTCCTTGGTTCTACCTACTTTTTGTCATGCACGACAATGAGCTTTTTTCTATTGATTTTAGCAAATACTTACAATTATCTTGTTTTACTGTTTTGGCTCTCGTTTCGCTACATTTTCTCCAGCATGCTAATATTTCTAAATTTCATGATTTTGCCCTATATTTCTAGGTGTTTGTGTTCACTTAACTATTTTAATAGAACTTAGTCTATCTGCTTCAGGATCTTCATTTAGCGGTCGAAATACTTTGCCCATCTCTAATTTTCTTATAGTGCTTCGTAACAAAGAACCATGTTTTCTTTTACAGGGTGGGACGGGATGATATAGCATCTGTTTTGTAGGTGATGGTTTTTAAAATCACACTAAAAGTAAAATAAACAGTACCGGTGCCGTTTGACAAGGTTAAAAGGTTCGTCTCGCTTCTATCGGCCGCTATACTTAATTTTTTAAAAAAATGATCTACCTGATTTAAAAAAAACTGCAGCGTCTATTTGTAACAAAAAAAACACCGAAAAAATGCACAAAAAAAATTATTCTCAAACACGTGTTTCGATAGCTAAACCATCATCATCAGCGAACTGACAATAAAAATAAAAAAGAAGCTCATATATATACTATCTGCCTGTCACGTATTGTTGCGTCTCATTGATTCCTATATAAGCTAGAATAATTCCAAAAAACTTAGTGGTCAGTGATCATCATAATTCATAAGTAAACATTTGTTTTTGAAACTTTGTTATCTAGTTTCTTAATTAATTTAACGTCGTCTACTCTATGGTTATTTTCAACCATATGCATGCCAACACTGGACTTGTCACTGAGCGATGATATTTGACATGAGCTAAGTGCTCTTTAAAACGAATTTTAGTAGTTCTCTTGGTTTGCCTTATGTGTACTAGGTTACAGTCTTTACAATTTATTTTATAGATTTCCGATTTATCACACATTTCTATTGGATCTTTCGGATTGCTTAAAAGATTTTGCAAGTTGTTATTACTAGAAATTACTGTTTTATAATTAAACTTTGAAAATATTTTGAGAAGACCCTTAGGTATGTGTGGGATAATTCGGTAATTTGTCATATTTTTTATCTATCTTGCTACGAATCTTTTTGGGTAAATATCGATATCTTACTACGACACTGGGTAATTAGTCCCAGTCCCAGTCGCGTCGGTATAACCTCAAATCGTAAGGAATAAACTGACTTTTTCGCTGAATACAGATAATTATTTAATACCGGTTTCGGCTAAATGTTGTTACCGACACAAATAAAATTACAAAAGAGGTTTGAATCAAGACACATTACCGAATCTACGTATACTAACTACAAATTAAAATTAGGTTTAACACACAGCATTTCAAGATTGATGTGACAGTTCCGAAAAGATCTTTTCCATCGCAGCATGTACAATGACTCTATCGTCCACCACGCTTTCAATCGATAATTAGGAGGAGTAATTAGTATCGTAATGAGGTAACGTATAAAGTTACAATAACAATATAAGTATATCGGCAGAATTAGTTATTAATGTGAACTTATCTGTATTATGACGAAAGTATGCGGTACGGCAGTCGCTGATCCGTGAAGGTATGCAAGTAGAAATGAGAAGTGGAAGTCGGCTGTGGATCCTCGTATGCCACATCCTGGCTCTTACGACAGGTTCCTCATTGAAGACACCCCTGGTGGTTATAATGGTCCCACTTTCAGGAATGGGACTCGTAGGAAATCCTATGATAGAAACAAAAGAACATGTGCAAATCACCCAGAAGAGCAAGCAAATATCCACAAAATTAGCATAAAAAGAAACTTACAGCGTGCTCAGCAGTAACTAATTTTTTCTCTTATATTTGTTAAGAAAGTTATTTTTAATACATCCAGGATTGATGTAGACAGATATTTAAAACACGCCGATCAAGAACAGTTGTAAAGAAATCGAAAATGTTTAATTTTCAAATTACCAGATGCATGTGCGTAATCGCATACACTACTTCTTTTGGTCGCATTCCACCGACGCTAAAGTACACATACTACACCCGGAATGAGAATTTTGTGACCCAACAAAATAATATTGTAAAACAAACTTATGTTTGTTGTGGTTCCATTCTACTCTTGTCCTCTCACGTTCAATTTATTGTATTTCATCTTTCTTATTTTTCCGTTCGCTTTGTTATTTGTCTTCAATTTATTGTGTTTGCTTTTGGTTAGTTCTCTTTATTCCATCATTTTTACTTCATCCTCCTTATCCTTAAACTGTACTAGATAAAATTTTGTCCCCTGGTTTGTATTTAATTTTAATTTTAGCGATCATTTATAATTATTTTCCAATAAGGTTTTTCATATCGATTCATGTTGTTAGTACATTCGGACCATTCAAATCTAATTATAGTCTTGATAGCATTACAGTATTTTTTCTTTTCGCGTTTTTGGTTCATTTTCTGAGTTATGTAGTTTCTGATTTTGTATTGTCAATCAATTTTTCTCTTTTCTTGCCTTTTTGATGTTTTATGTGGTTAACCTTCCTCTCTTTGTGGGCCTTAAAAAAACCAAATGCCTACCCTTATTTTACCTGGTCTGGTAACAGTATCACTATCACCTCACTTTGTGTTATTCTTCTCAGGCTACTTTCAGTGGTTTGACATGGTTTTTATAATTTGAAAAAATTGAATTTTACAACTAGCCACTCAATATACCGTTATTGCCTCACAGGGCCATAAATCACTGACGAGGGAAGAAAGAAAATATCGGGTACGTAGTTAAGCGACAAACAAGTTTCAGTTCTTTTACAGTTTCTACAAATTTACAAATTTCAGTCGAAAAAGGGAGAAAAGTATGGATTCACCCAATGTTTTTTATATTCATATAGCACAGGGTCCTTTTTAACATATTCTATTAGTTTTCGGTAATATTTGACATTTATATTAAAATTCCACGCGTACCAGTCAACTGGTCAGAGTGCGATCAGCGGTAGAATATAACCTGCAGCGTTAAGTTGCCACCGCTAGAATGATGCGCGATAGAACGCGGTGTTATCGCAAACAAGTCACAACCCGCCTGATCGCTAATATGTAAACGAACGTTATCGTCATCTGCGATCGCCACCGCCACCACGTCAGTCTGCACCTAGCTTAAATCGTACGACATTTTCCTGTAAAAGGAATTTTTCTGGTTTTGAACTTATGCAGGAATATTTTTAAGGTACATCACAACTGCAGACATCCAGTGAGCTTGTGTTTTGTCCGACGTTATCCACAGTCGCAGATAATATTGTTTCAATTAAACGTTTCTATCCGTGTGAGTCAATGTATTTTTACGATTCCACCTCTGAAATATTAAGAGCTCCAAAATGCTCCCTTGCTGAATATGAATCTGAGTTTTTAGGCGGGAGGTTTTACGCGTTACAATTTTAATCCTCTTAACGAAACTCGAAAAATCGATATTCTTTGAGATATAAGCTCGAAAATGATTTTTAGAAACAAATGGATTACGCTTGGATTGGCGGAAATCCAGAGCCTAGGAGTATTTGAAAGACACCCGACTCTGTTCAGTTTTTGACTCCCGACATTTTTGGTTTTTACCCTGCGAAGTAATTGTATCGAGTTATAGCGTCGCCGAAACGGAAAATGTTGGGCCAATTTTCACTCCTAGCGGCCCATTCCCGCGTCAAAGAATGACGGAATGTCACGTCAGCGCACTCAGAATGCAGCAACAATGTGAATGTTCTTGAGTTCAGAAACAGTTGGATTTAATGCGCGTTCCAGCTGTTTACAGATTACGAAAGTTTTGAAACCACTGCCGCCGATTGTGTTGTTGAAGGCTAGAAAATGGTTCGAAGAGAAGTTAGAGAACTTCGAGCGAGAAAAATGCAGAGGAATTTGTATTTTCAAAACGCGTACTAAGAAGAGGTGCATTCAGCCCGTTTGTGTTCAAAACTTCGGCCGCGTATCAAACAGGTAATTTCCTATACTCAAACTCAACAGTTAGGCGTGAATTAGGTCTCCCGAGGACACCACGTTAAAGCAAAACGCGCCTGCAACTTTATCTCAACAGTGGTGTACAAAAAGTTTACTTACAAAGTAATTTAAAACAGTTTTTACTTTTCAGCGGTACTTTGCACGTAAAAATGCATTGTTTAATACTCAAGCACATTTTCCGAGTTTTGGTCCATATATCTTGATAAGTATCGAGTTCTCGAATTCGTAGAAAGCCAAAATTATCTTTTAAAAACGCAGAAATTTTAATACAACAGCGTTGCATTCGGACACTTCGACACAGGGAAATAGTTGTGTTTTTGGCGCGCGAAGAAAATTTCAAAATTTTTTCTTCCCGACGCCATAATTCAAAAATGCCGGTCCAATTAGTTCGCGAGATAAGATCAAAATGTCACCTTTTCATAGTCAAAGTAGGTGTCAAATAGTTAAACTTGTTGTAACTAGTTACGAATAGTACAAATTTTGCAACTGAACCTATTGTTTTTTGACATTCGTTTTGGAAATGGTAACCATGGTAACCACGGTCATTAGTTAAATTTGAATTCGAAATAGGTTCGTTCTATTCCATTTTAAACTTTTATATCATTTATATTAACTTTACTTCAATATCTTCTTTTGTCACCTATATCGCCATATTCTTTTTACCCATTTGTTTTAGGTTTTCTTTATTTAGTTCGTCCGACTATATTTTTATTTTTATGTTGTGTCCTCTTTGTTCTTTCCAAATACTATTGTAAATTTTAATAATCTCGCCCATTAGTGTTTACCACTGAATAATCGTCTTTATCTCAGTCCGCCCAGATTCTTCTGATATAAAATTTTCCATTCTATTTTTTGTGTTCGTGTTTTATATTCTTCTTTCATTCTTATTAATTTTTCCTCTATTAATCGCTCCTGTTCATACACCACGTCTACAATTTGATTTTGATGTGTTTCACTGTTTATTTTTATTTGTTGTGGTAGGATTATTTCACGTCTCTTCTGCTTTTAAAGAGTCAATACAGAAATTTAAAATTTTTCTCTCTGTCGTTACTTTTGCTTTCAGTTTTGTTGATTTTTGTAACTACTTACATACATATATTTAAGGTTTGTCGGAAAGTCTTTAATCTCTAATCGATTACTTTATTTCTCAATGCTGTTTTTATTTATTTCACATATTTCATTTGCTGCTCTTCTTTATGTAGTTTGGGCTTAAATATATCCTATCTTATCTTTGCTATTATGTGCTTCCATCTCATCTTATCTACTTCTTGTACTGCAGCGTATATAGCATTCTGTACATGTTTAGTTGACAAATTTCCCTTCAGCTGTGAGTTATTGCAGATCAACAACAAAGACCACACTACAGAATAGACAAACAATGCTAAATTCTGAAAATATTTTGTTCCTTTGACACAGAAAATTTCTGATTTTTGTAAGTATGTATTTATTGTTCCATTGTTGATTGTCTTACCTGTTTGAAAGCTATAAACAATGGCAGAAAATACGTAAAAGCATATGTGAATCAAAAAAATTTTTTCCACGACATACTTAGAAAACGGACGTTTCTTCTCTACAAATAGTGAGAAAAATTCGTTTTCCTCACTAGCGAAGGAAAATAATGTCGTGTTACAAAAAGCCTCTTTAAAGAATGTAAAAATGTGGTATTAGAACTATATGCGCTTAGTACTTGGTTAAACAATTTAATTTAGTATTCAATCAGGTTTGTTTAATTTAATATCTTATATTTCGACTCTTAAAAATTCCTACCCTACATTTATTGGTTAGAATTACGCAGCTGCGCTATGACAGATTGAGACCACACCGATACTACAGAATACTGTAGCGAGACTAGTGGGACCCACCTATTATCAACTTTTACTTTTACGTACAAAAATTCTGTACTAAATTCTGTAACAATAAGTTACGTTGACAATATTACTTGTTTCATTAGGTTGTTTTTGAAGAATATCGTGGAAAAAATGTTGTGTCTAACACATGAGGAAACACTCGAGCTCGAGTGGGAAAAAGAATCGCTTTCCTCACTTGTTGGACAAATAACTATATTTCTATACATTATACCGAGCGTTAATAAACTTTTTAGGTAAGGGGTGGCTATGATTTTGACATTAGCAAACTTTTCATGTCTTTGATAACAAGATGCGTGTTGTTGGTTGCATATACGATACATCTAAATATTTTTCGAAACTCGGTCAAATAAGCAACAGGTGCTGTATGCCCTCATCGTTACGGAAGTGAGTTTCAATAATAAATCTTTTATGTTCTGATAAAAACACTATTTTTCATAAAAATTGATCAACAGTGACAATCAATTAACGTTTATTAGCTGAAGTTATCACACATGAAAAATTTGCTACTGTCAAAGTCATAGCCACACCTTATCTATAAACTTTATGATTGCTCGGTACAATACTCTCTTTAATTAAATATCAATTTCAACTGTATCTAAAAGTGCATTTTCGTTTCCACTAGTTGTTAGTTGTGCATCTAAATCAATCCCGTAATGTAACATTCCTTATATTAAAACGTAGCCAAGCTTCGACATAATTCCTTCAACAGCATTTCTTGAATATTTTATTGTCTTATTTGTAATGATGATGGATCAAGTTTATTACTAACACGTGTTTTGAATCTAGAATTACTCGAAATGTGACGACGCATTCAATGTGGCACGCGTCTTCAAAACTTCCCCTTCCGTTTACCATCGCACTTTTTTGCCAGCTGTTCGTATATAATATGATACTTACAGATTTTACATGAACATTACCAAGTAAATCCGAGAATTTCACTTCCCGTCATAATATTTTTGCTAATTACTTGCCGCAACAGATCAGTACAGAATATTTTCTTCTTCTTGCATTTCTCAAGAAATCGTTTAATAAGAACGTCAGAGAGTCATCAATTCTTTATTGGTAATTTGCCATTAAAAATAAATCATGACAATTATGAACACGTTCTTTGATAGATTTTGAAATAAGTTGAACTAGTTTTCGGAATACTGAAGAAAAAACAAACATTTGTACGATTCTGCAACAAACATAAATTAGATTTTCATTCACTATATGATTGGTATTTTTTGACAAAAAATAAAGGTGTTTAGTAAATATAAAAAAAATTAAAATAAAACAAATTATGGAATATATGTATAATGATTTTTTGTTTGTGTTGTTGTCCTATAGGCAAAATATACAAAACACCAATTGCTTATGTTCAAAATAAAATTGTAACAGTTTGTTTTTGTGTAAAAAAGTTTTTCCTTACTTTTTTGAGGCTTATAAACTAATAATAATAAGTTTATTCCAAAGACAAAGTTGTCTGTGGTGGAAATGATACAAAATTAAATATAAGTATACAATAATAAATATAACAAACAGTAGGTACTAACAAACAAATAATAATGATATAACTTATAATAAAAGACTAATAATTATTTTAAAGTGATATGCAGGAATAGGATATAAATTATTATCAACAATAAGCAATTATACAGCAGAGTATAGTGCAATAAAGTTTGGCTTTCCATACAGTTACGAGGAATTATATTGAAAATTTCTTAGCCTACTATAGAACCAAACAAAATTTCAATGTCAAAATATTTTTATTACTCAACATATTCTCCTCTTAATTGGATACATTTATTACAGCGAACCTGCAAGCGTCTCTAGACCTTTCAAAAAAAAATGTTTCTTCTTGCTCTGCAAACCAGACCTCCACAGCTTCTATTACCTCCTTGTTGGAAGAAAATGTACGACCTTTTAAACTTTTTTCAGTTGAGGAAAGAGGTGATAGTCGGACGGAGCCAAATCGGGTTAATAAGGGGTGTTCTAGTAATTCAAACCCTAAATCACGAATTTTTGCATGGCAACATAAGATTTGTGTGCAGGGTGTTGTCCTGCAAAAACAACACACCTTTGGATAGCTTTCCACGTCTTTTCTCTTTAATATTTTCCCGTAGAGTGGTCAGTAATGTCGAATAGTAATCTCCAGTTATTCAGTTCTACCCTTATCCAAAAATCAATCATGATTACTCCATGGCAATCCCAAAAACTGAAGCAAGAACTTTCAGCAGATTTTGGACACGCAAACTCTTAGGTCTTGGAGAACCAGAGTGTCGCCATTCCATCGATTGTTGCTTTGTTTCTGGATCGTAGAAATGTACCAAGTCTCATCCATAGTAACAATTCGGTTTAAGAAGTCTACATCGTTTTCAAATCGAGCACAGATCGAACGCTAATGCTTCTACCCTTGCACGCTTTTGGTCAACATTCAAACATTTGGGGATCCATTTTGCAGCAATTTTTCTCATGTCAAAATTGACGTAACCATATGATGAACGCGTTTGTATAGAAATATTCAGTGCTTCAGATATCCGTTTTAGCTCTCAATTCGACGGTCTGATAAAATCATGTCATGAACTGCATCGATATTTTCGGGGACTGACGCAGAAACTGGCCTTCCCGATCGCTCATAATCTTCAATGGAAAATTTACCTCTTTTTATAAGCTTGCATTCCAGTTTTTGACGGTCGCATACGAAGGACATTGATCACCAAGGGTATTAAGCATATCTTCGTAAATCTGCTTACCTCTTAACCGCTTTTAAATACAGGTACTGATGATGATGGCTCGATACTCCAATTTTAGATTTTCACAATTTCGGTGGACATCTTTTTCATTTAATTTATTGCGTGACTCTGGTTTACTTTTTGACGTCAAACTTTACACTGACACTTCTAATAAGTTATTGTTGGTGGCTATGGTAACGCAATATTTTAAATTTGATGCTAAGGAACTGGTCTAAGAGCTAACTAGATATCAATACATCCTTGTACAACTAAAGTTTTGGTAAAAATATCAAAAGTTTTTGATTGCACACACCGTTATACAGTATAAAAGATCTAATCATTGGAGAGTTTAAGTGATGATATGTATTAGGATTTTTGTAATAGAATGTATAAGGATGCCGACTATTAAGACGTGGAACTACATTGTTAATTTAATTCAATAAATTAGTACTAGTCAACGCACCATAAGAGTTTCTGTCCAAAGTTAGACAAAACATGTTCCTTCTTGCTTGTAATGGATACTCTTCCACTGCATTTGAGAAGAACACTCTGTTTACAATGCCAAATAGGGTAACTACGAAACATCTTCACATATAAGTATTTGGAAAATTTCCTACAAGAACATTTTTTCCAACATGTCAATATAAAGTTGATGAGATGGAGCCCAAACAACACATCCGTACTCTAACCCTGAACGAGACAAGAGCATAAAACAATTGTTTTTAGGCATAACGTATTGGAAAACGATTTAGTATTTCTGTAAATGAAGCCTAAGTTTTTCATGGCTTTGATTAGATTACCCTCCATCAATCACTCCCAAATCAACAATTTCAGTACATTTTACAATTTAGATAACCATTCATATTATAGTAAAAAAAGAAGTTAATTGGGTTATTAATTCTGCTAAACGTGATGTTTTACATTTTTCCTTGTTTAACTGTAGTTTGTTTGTACAACACCATGAAAGTAATAAATCTATACAATTCTGCAGTTCAAAGCAAACTACTAGGAGAGTTAATAATATTAGCTATTTTTAAGTCATATTACGAATTACATCATTATAGAATAAATTAAATAATAATGGACCTAGGTTGGATCCTTGGGAAACTCCCTATTCACACAATATACATGAGATTTTATATCTACCGTACTCAACAAACTGCTGTGACTTCAACATGCGCATATATAACATTTGATAAAATACTTTCAAAAATGTTTATAAAATTTGATAATAACGCTATGGGTCTATAGTTCTTTACAAGACAATTTGTTACCACTCTTAAACACAGGGATAATACGAGCAATTTTCCATTTCTTAGGACAAAGATATTTTGACAACATCAGATTGTATATATGACACAACGGATTTAAAAAACGTTGGATACAATCTTTTAACAGAAAAACAGGAATATTGTCCGGGCCACACACATTGTTAGATTTAAGTCTTTTTACAGCATTTATTTACAGTCTTGGATTGAGAACATATTTAGCATCACACAGTTATTATCACAGTCGAAGGTACTACCTAGAGAGGCACAGCATTTACAACCACAAAATTCACAAGTACCATTATTTGAAGAAATATCATAAGAACTATTTGTACCACTAACATGATCCCAGTTAGAAACAAAAACACTTGAGAAGTGATGACCAAACTCATCAATTATATCTTGTTGATTATTCAGAGTAACATTCTCATTTTGCATCATTCCCGGAACAGAAGACGCCTTTTTCTTATGATTGATAAAGTTCCAGTATTTTTTTGGATCAGTTTGTAGTGCTTGTTCAGTAACTTCAATAAATTTCTTATACTCTTTGCGAAAGTTGTACTTCAGAGAGTCATTGACTCTATAAAAAAACTGATTTGATTCTTCTTTGTACACTAAGTGAATACTCAAACAAGGATGATGAAAATCTTCTTTAACCAAAGGTGATTCATGCTTTTGTACATCAATGACTAGAGATGTAGTAGATAAGACAAGATCTAAAATTCTGTTATTAGAATTTGTAACATCATTATGCTGAATCAAGTTATTTAAAGATGCAAATTCAGTATAAATATTAATCAGATTTGTTGTTTCCATGCCTCTCAAGAAATTAGAAAAATTCCGTGATGTTGAAGTCACCTACTAACATTACCTTTGTAGAGAAATCAAGAATAGTTTCCAGATATTCAAAGAGAGTAACGTAACTGTTTAAATTTGCACTAGGTGGTATGTAAAGAACAACAACAGTAATTTGAGATTTCCCAATCATTATTTTACACCTACAAGATCAATCTCGGGTAGGGGTGATAAAATGTTCAGAGAAATAGTTTTGAACTTGTTATTTACTCCAATTAACACACCTCCTCCTCTACTACGGATCCTATCACACCTATGCGAAGTTAACCAGGTTTCCGTTAGTAGTATTATTTCAGCTTCAGTTGTGTAACAATTTATACCAAAGTCCTCAATTTTGGTGTTTAGACCCTTACATTTTGATACAGAATACTGCAGTTAATAGGATATACAGGTAAATTATTGTTCTGTAATGGCTATTGTTCGTATTTAATTTTATCCATTTCCCGTTGCAAGTAGCGTGCATAGTATGGACAGTTTCTATCAGATGCATAATGATTGTAATCAATTCTAATTTTTGTTTTATTCACAGCATTCCAGCAATTAATACCTACATTTTACATCACTATTTCCAGGACACTCTGATGTTTTGTGATTTTCAGCACATTTTGCACAAGTTTTTTCTTTGGAACACTTATCACTAAAATGATTGAATCCACAGCATTTATAACAACGTATAATATCAAAAAGTTCGAAAATGTTACATTGCCTCCATCCAATGAATAGTTTTTCCTTTTTCAATATTTCGTTTAGTTTTTCAGCTTTAATTTCAAATATTATGTTTATGCAATTCTTTTTTTTATTATTTACAAATTTTGTTTATAATTTTATTATCATCAAAATAAGTATTAGGCAAATCGTTTTGTTCAATTATATCTTTTATAATTTCCCCATCATCCTTGTTTAAGTATTCAGGTTCAGCATTAACTAGTATAATTTTTGGTGTTTTCATTTTAACCTCAGTTACTTTATACTTATCTCCTAATTCAGAATTCAATTCACTCGCAATTTTTTGCTTGGAATTTTAATCATTACAAGTGATTAATATTCCTCCATTTTTATATTTTTACATTTTCTATTCCAACTGCCAGTTTAACAGGATCTACTTTATTTTTTACTTCTATTGCTGTATCTCTACAATTATGTTCATTAACAGGAGTAACTTCAATTTTTTCTGTATTTTATCTCATTAAAGCCTTCGCATAATTCATACTTAAATCATTTAACATTTTATTAACTGCATTGCATTGTATTTGACTTTCATTGTTTAACTTCATTGCTTTATATATGTTATCAAATTTTGTATTAATCTCATTTTTAAATTCAATGAAACATTTCAATATTTCACTTTTATCCTCCGATACGCTATCAACATTACCTTCTTGCTTGCTTTGTTGTTTAACTTCCAATTTTAAGTTATTTATTTCTAATTTTAAATCCACAATTATTTGATGTAGCATTTTATTTTCATGTTTTAATTGAATAATTACACTTTCCATATTACCTTCTTTAACATTTTGCAAATTATCATCAGTATGTCGATCACATATTAACTCATTTTCATTTAAAATAACAATTTGTTTATCGTTACTCACCAAAATTTTAGCACAACTTTTATGATACACATGTTCACACTTTATGCATTTTATAGAAGCATTTTTAACTTTACTCTTACACTTTTTGCACCAATTTTCTTTAAGTAAAGTCACAGCACATTCAGACGATGTTTCGTCTTCCGCCATTGCGGAACTAATGCATAAATAATTTATGTATTTTAAATCTAATAAATTTTATCCATTTTTTTAATTTTATTTTTGGCAAATGTGTTATTGACAACATGCAAAATGTAATCCTTACTTAATGATTGTTTAATTCTTTTTATTGTTTCAACTTTTCACTTTTATTATAAACAGAAAATTTCTTCTATTCAATCTAGTTTCGTGATAGTATTTACATAATAAGAGCATTTTTCTAAAGAGTGTGATTCGTACCCTACTACAAAGCGAGAGTGCAATAAATGACACGATGTGTGATATTTGCAGCTCGAATTGTGTAATATACTTTTTTTACGTATGGTGTGTTGGTACACATACATGCAAGCGATTATTTAGGATAACTCTTCCTATTTTTATTTTGTTTTTAAATGCATTCCAAACCACTCACTCATTGTTGTAACAATTTAATCTTTCTTTTAGTTTCGATGTGGTTTGTTTACTACTTTGACAATTTATTTATTAGTCTAATTTTGGATTGTATACTAAATGTATGTTTTGAAATTTCATCCATGTTTGTAACGTTATTCCATTGATATCGTTGTCTTTGTAGCCCCATAATGTTGCCATGTTTAGGTTTTAGTGGTTTTCCTAAACCTTGAAGTAAATGCTTTGTCAAGACGAACCAATCCACTATTGCACATGGTTTCGTCACCACACTATACAGGTTTATACTGATCTTCTGGGCCACTATACATAACAGTTACATCACAATACGATATTTGTATAATGTACCATACGAATAAATAAATAAATGTCTAATTTTTTCTACCATCAGCTAGTGTACAGTTCAGCACTAACATGCAGTATTTACAGATTTTTTAATTGATATCAACAATTTGTGCCATGTTTAATGTGCATTTAATCGTTATCCAATGCTGGGCCTGATCTGTGGGTTGTTTAGCATTATTGTGTCAAATTTTGTTGACTTCAGTACAGTACATGTAGCACATTTTGCATTGTAGTAACAGTCACCAACCTACTGAGTTCTACAATCACGTGCACTGTTCCGGTGCTTTACTATTGATTGATCCGTATTTGTAGGATATCTCAAATAGACTGCTTTACACCACATTAAAAATGAATCATTTTATTTTTGTTGTCTTTAGGGTTCGTTTCACGATCATATTCTTCGTGTAAATACGTGCATAACGAGATAGCTATTTTGTTTCGTAAATCTTACTATAGTAATTCTAATTTGTAGTACTTTTAAAACAATCAATTGGTTTTTAACATCCATTTTATTAAAGTAATGCAAAACTCACGTAAATACTGTGAAAAGTAACTAATTTTAATAATATAAACTCTAAAACTTAAAATAGTTACTATAAAGGAACTTATTTATTTGTATTCAGCTTTATTATATTTCGACTTAACGGCGTTAATAAAGTAAAAATATGTTTAAACCATTACCGTATCGTAGAAAATTGAATAGGAGATTTACCATTCGTATTTCGATGCAGAACTAGCAATAAAACGAATTTACTTCCCGATGCCACTTGGTATTAATATATAAACGCTGTTAACTTTTCTAGGGATGTACTAACTTTCTCATTTGCATTAAATCGTTTGGAAACATACAATGTTATTCCGTTTCCAAACTTATATTAGTATTTTATGCATAGGATGTGAGTCTACAACCAACTTTTTGGGAATTGCACTTTGAGGTGTTTAAAAAATGCTATGTATTACGTACTAATTTCCTACTTTAAATATTAAAATTATGTACACGTAAAGTGATGTAAAAAATAGTCAAAATTTTTGTTTAATTTTCTTGGGCGTGAAATATTTTGTTTTAATATATTTCCTGATCGGTTAAAATTAAAATTTTAAGTCCATGAAGGCCCTATTCTGTAACATGTCCATTTATTTTAATGGTACTTTAAAAACCAAACTACCAAATAGATTAACGAATTTGACATATAACCTTTAATTTTAACAGATCATTTACAGAATAGGCCCTGATTCGCTAACAAATTATTAACGGCTTGTTAACGACTAACTACAACTGTGTTCAAATTTCAAATAATTTTCTTCCAGACATAACTGTTTGAATTTGAAGACAACTTATTTACAAGCAACGTTTAGAATATCTTGTTTAAATTATTCTACTCCATTTAGCGAAACGTTATCCGACGACTTCTTGAAAATTTAAATCGATGCGATTCTTTCTCAAATAAATTTATTATTTTCCCGTAAGTTTGGATTAAAGCGATATATAACACTTTAATTCCATTCTAACCCGTCCAAAATATCAGTAATATTTTTGTCTGAATTATCTATTTGCAACATTGATTGACTTAGTTAGGCGAGATACAGGTGATTACGAAAATCATAATTTGTATTTACTGATTAAGTCATTTACGTCAGGAAATTTCGTTCTATCGAGTCCATTTATGAAAGTTTAGAGTGGAGCGGTCTGCCAAGGCATCATAATTTCTATAATCTGGGTTTCTGCTTCCAAGTTCTTAATCTTATACAAATGTTGACATCATCAAAATGACCATAGCACTCTTTCTCTCTGTTTCTTAAAATTGGCTAGTAGGTCAGTGTTGATGCATCTGTAGACAGTGGAGATCAATATCGGCGTATTGGAGTTGCTTGACTTAGGAGCTCTAAATATGGGGAATTTCTTCTTCAGAAGATGTATCGTTGTATAGTTGGTTAGCATGTGATCTAGAAATGTAATTGTTATTACGGTCATTTGCAAAGGATTGAGACTTTTATTTATTGCTATAAAGTTTTTCGAACACTGACATTGATGTATATTTATGTAACCACCTTATATCATATAATATTGAAATGTTATATTTTGTTTTCGAAACCAAGAGACATCTAAAAAACTTCATTAATGTCTCAATAATATTACGAATTTCCTGAACATTGTTAAGGTCATTAGCAACTAAATTAAGTCTATGAGATGCACCGTGAAAGTAAACAATATAGAAGAATACTTGTCTGCTGCACTCCAGTTTCATGACCTGCCATTGTTAAAGAGCTATTACCCATTAATTTATCCATATTAATTGTTAGTTAAGTGTTAAAATAGATGAATACATTCCTCAGCTTTTTTCATGGTAAAGTTTGATTTGAGGAGAACTGCTTGATGAGTAATGCGGCTTTCTTAATGATCAGTTTTTGGAAAAGAAGAATAGGTGAAAACCACGTTGGTGGCAAACCGACCTTTTCGAAAAAGAACTGGCGCGGAGCTAATGCTAGATTTGAAGTCTCATGAAATTACTGGTCATTATAAAACGTTTACTAGAATGTCAACAACTAACTTCGAGAATCTCCTGCAAAAAAATTGGTCCTAATATTTCCAAAAAGATACGAATTCTGCACTGCGATTTCTGCTCAATACTTTGTAATTAAGACTGTGTTTACGTCTAAATTCATGTTAATTAGCTCGAAACTTTTCGATAGTATTGAGTCCATACTATTTTTTTTTTTCTATTTCGGTATAATTTTTGAAATCTCGTACTAACTTTTGTCGTGAACAAAAGACGAATAAATAAATCACATAATATAATGTTGAATTATGTACACTCATGAAATTTAAAACTTGGACACCACAATTTCTGTAAACAAAAGTTTGCACATTGTGAAGCGGGCTTAAGGGTATTATTTACAATTCTAACAGCAGGTAGTCTCAGCAGGGTTATCTTATAGAAGGACTGTAGAATGAATCATTACACTAAGCACGTTTTAGAAAAATAGGTAATTTACGTTGCTTATTTAATTTTTTTCTTTAAAGAATATATTTGAAGGTATCGCTAATTAAACACCATAGCTCGATTAATTATCGAATCAAAATTTTGTTTACGAAATGTTTACAAAATAAAATTAGAAATAATTTTTATTTAAAAAACGTCTACAAGCAATAACTTTTAAATTAAATCAAAAAAACTAAACATGGTTATTTGGGTTGGCTGATTATTACTTATTTTTAAATAAATCTAATCTACTAATTATTGTAAGTTATTAAAAAAATCATTAAACTCTCTATTCATAATATTTCCAAAAAGATACGAATTCTGCACTGCGATTTCTGCTCGATACTTTGTAATTAAGACTGTGTTTACGTCTAAAATCATGTTAATTAGCTCGAAACTTTTCGATAGTATTGAGTCCATACTATTTTTTTTCTATTTCGGTATAATTTTTGAAATCTCGTACTAACTTTTGTCGTGAACGAAAAACGAATACATCAACTAGCTTTAATTAACTGTTGCAGTTTAGCAATACTTCAAGTTTGCTCAGCACTTGTCAATATGAATAAGTAGTTATTTAATTATCATACTTTTTAAAACATTTGTATTCTTATGCGTGGACATAATATAAAATTTCATTTTATAAAACCTACCAAAACTCACTTAACAGAGGTTACTCAAAATCTGAAAAATGTTCGGAAAGGACTGGTGAGCTGAAAATGGTGTAGAGGTTTGTAACGGTTGTAGTTCACAAATAATAATAAAAGAAAGCGACGGCTCTAGCGATACAACCTAGAGAGAAGAACAATACTATTTGACTCGAAGTAGCGCACTAAATTCGTGGAGGATCCAGTATTTGTTGTAGTTAGCACAGCAGTGTCCGGCTTGGTCGGTGAGTTGGGGAGGTCCTTGAGGAACTGAAAAGAAACTGCTGCTTAACGAGGCGTCACCTGCTGGGTAGTAGAGAGAAATAAAAACGACCAACAGGAATTTAATAGGTTTTACTAAAAGGTCTAATACGCTAAAATAAACACAAATCGGAGGGACAAATAATAGACAATTCAATGAGTATGTGCGTTAGCAACAACAATAATTAAAGCTCGCGAGTAATGTATCGAATTCAGATAAACTTTGTAGTTACACCCCAAATTTAAAGTTAGCGTTCCAATTGAGGATTGGTTACTAAGACAACTCGACGTACACACGTCACTTACACACGGTGACTTAAAAACTAAACTTAAACTCGGAATAGCACTGTAAGTAGCTCCCGCCAATCCAAACGGCTTTTTGTTTTAGCTTCACTTACTTTATCTAAAGCGCCCAAGCACTTATGGAGCTAGTTAAAACAAAACCGAATGCCGGTGGATGGAGTCTACCCCGAATAAAAATTTGTTTATATACTTTAGGATTCAAACCGTTTAATGTCACATGTACGTGAGTTTCATACGCATTGATATTGAGTAGGATACTTAAACATTAAAACTTAGCTGTGTTCTAGTAGTATGCAGTTTCGAGAATGAACGTTCTTGCTAGCGACAGTATTTGACAGCTTCAGAAGGTAGGTGATCCCAGAAATTTCCGTAGGGGAGGTTTATAGTGAAGATTCCCTCGAAGTAACAATTATGCAGCATGAACGAGTCGGTAGGTCTGTGGAGTTCACCAGCTGTTGGCAGCTTATTTGAATGCGAAACCGTGATACTCGATCAGTTATGTAACTACAGGTTCTTAACCAACCATTCCAGCATCCCCAAAAGTTATCCAGGTGTAAGACACGGTGAAAGTATGAGGTCAACGCACGTGCCAAAGCATACGTCGTGATTAGAAATAATACAACTATGAAAGAAAAAAAAACAACGTGTACTTACGGTGAATCGGTGGGATTTAAATTTAAACACAAATTCGACTTATTATTGAAACACACATCAATAATTCGAAATACACGCCAAACACCAATGTACAAGAAGGAAGTAAAAAAATGTTCGCTCATCGTCTCGATAATTGTTTGTGAATTAAAGGATCCACCAATGGAAAAGCGTAGCATGCGCGGTAAATTCGACTTTCGTCGTAACGTGCGACTCCCGACAAACGTTAGTAAAAAGGCTTACGACATACGTTCTAGTTCGAGAAATTTAAACCGTAACAGCTTGCCAAAGAAATTATTGAGAACGTGTAAGTACATTTTCTGAAGGATTCTGCCAATAGTTGGATTTTCGGTTTTTGGAGGATTCTGTCAATGTTTGGACTGTTGGGGTTTGGAGGATTCTTCCAATAATTGGACTGTTGGAGGTTAAGAGGATTCTGCCAATGAATGTATTGTTGGGGGTTTGGAGCAGCCTCTTTATATAACCCTGCATCAGTTTTGAGTTCTATACCTTTTTGTATCTTTTAACTTTGACGGCATTCCGCCTTTTTCAAGAAAAGAAAATGGCATCAGTTTTAAATGTTTATCTTTATGTCGTGGATCCCACAAGAGAGATTTGCTTCGATAGGCATGGATGAGCTTAATCACATTTTCTTCTGACCACTCCATCACTATAAGGTTTTAAAAAAAACGCAACAAAAAAACGAGGAAAACAACGAATTGTTTCAACGACGACCATACAAAGCATACGTTAAGAAACGGACAGGAGATGGATGGATGCAAACAGTTTGAATAAGAAGCGGGCGCAACTTCAAAATCCGTACCAATCTAGACGAATGAGTGCGCGCGTTAATGTATACCAGTTTCTGTTTCACCGCAAAAGTTAATAACAGACACAGTCTTGATAACAAAATATTGATACTCGAAATCGCAGTGCGGAAATTCGTATCCCTTTTGAAAATATGAGAACCAATCTTTTGTAGGCGATTCTGAAAGTGAATTGTTGACATCCTAGTAAAATTTTTATAATATAACCATTAATTTCATGTGATTTTAAATGCAGCATTAGTTCCATGGTATTTAGTTTCTTAAAAAAGTCAGTTTGCCACCAACGTCGTTTTTTCCTTTTCTTCTTTTCTAAGCTGATCATTCAGAGAGCCGCACTACCCATCACTAAAATTGCGTAGTTTTCTTCGCGTGACATGGTTCAACTTACGTCATTTCTATCAAAATTCGAGATGCCAATTACCCTATTCATGTCTTTTAAAATGTTTGCACTCTTGTTGAACTTTTATTACACAATCACTAAGTATTCCTCTTTTCAAAACTGGCTAAAAAAAATTTGCAAAACCCTCTCATTAACGTTGACAGTGTACTAGCTATGAGTTCTTTTCAAACCAACTTTAGTTTTGATGAACGTCCTTCTTAAACTCACGTGACAAATTTTGAGCACAGAGGTAGTTGGTAACTGACTTCTACTGAATTATTTATGAATTCACCCAAATCAAAGCTGGCATTAGAGATTAGAACGAATGTAGTTCTTCCGACTTGTTTAGAGTCAAAACTGAAGTTTTTAGGTTGTTGATGTCATCTCCCTTATATTACTATAAATTTGCATGTTATTGAAGACTGGTATGTTAAATACAACAGACTCTTTAACGGGAAGAACCGAGGTTGATGGATGACTACTAAAGTTCAAACCACTAGATTTAATAATGGATCAACATTGTGGTAATGCCTGGGTAATCTAGAAATTGTTGTAGGAAGCACATTAGAAAGTATAGAATCCACAGACATTCCTTTTCTTTACTTACGGAAATCTTGCAATTTAGGATGTCTTCTGTCTGGATATTTTTGGGCATAGATTCTCGACGATAGTACAGCATTTCGTTCACTTTCTCCTAAAACTTAAATCATATCTATCAGTTCATGTCTTGTAAAATTTATTTTAATTTACTACTAATTGCAGCAATAACGATTACAAGTCGAATTGCAGTAATTTGAGGTTTCGCCGAGAAATCTTTAAGCTGCAATTGTTTTCCATGGCATGCTTAGCAAATAAAATAGGCCCAATATCTGCGTATTTTGACAAAATCCTAATTATCTGCTTAAGTAAGGACTTTAGGTATAGGACATCTTTAATAAAAAACATGTAGAATTATATGCCGAATACGATTAGATAAAGAAAATATTGGGTGGGCTATTTATAAAAAATAAGTTATGTTTATTTCAATTTGTTCAAATTTTCACCCCTGCAACTTAAAGTAATTTATTCACTTAAAAAAAAGAAAAAACAAACATAGTTACTCTGTCAGAATGCAGAATATGACTTTCATAACTTTTTGGAGTATTCAGCGACATGAAACCAAACTACCCCTTAAAAATCCTATTTTACAAGGAAACACGCAAATATCTCCGATGATTAGTATCAAAAGACTACATATTTCCTAAGAAATTCAAAATTATAATAAAAATTGTGGGTTGCTACTTGGAAAACGCAAGTTGACCTCAGCAGCAATTTTTGGGAACACCCTGTAGCCTTAAAAAATATTTTTAGAACTAAGACAATATGGTATTTTCAGTGTTTTTGTCTATCTTAAACCGTTTAGCCGTAATCGAGCAAACTCATACTAATATGGTACACCCTGTATAGTGTATTGATGGAACCGTGTAAACAATAGATGGGTTTATATTGGCAAATCATTTACTTCGAGGCTTACGAAAATTCCTAAAAACCTAAAAATGTCAAATCTGACTCGCTCACGCAACGATACAAAAACTGAAAACTTTAACGCCCTTTTAATGCATTTTCTTAAAGAATTTTCTACCTTGAGCTTGTTTGTTGGTCGTAAATAAAACCAACCTTTTGATTATTTCTCTACTTCTTTATATTATTTATGTGTTTATATTTACACCCGACTTCCACATCATATTTTTTAAAATGTTAAAAAAAACTGTGGCATTAACCGTAAACGATCACTAATAGTCAGTGGTTATCTCAAATAATATGAAAATATTTAAATTAACATAGAAACACAGTTTGTTCGCGTTTCCGACTACTTCTAAGATGGATCGGATGGTTATTTTGATAGCCATTTGAAGAACTTGATTTTCAAAAATAATTCCATTGTATACTCCTAAGTTTATACTTATACTACCCGCATTGCCTACAAATGCAAGTACTTGTGTATAATTGTAGGCGCAAAACTGCAATATTGCTATTTTATCACGTAAAATAACATTTTAGTTAGAACGCGAATAACTTAAAAGTTACTAAGATTGAAAATATGTAGGCTTTAAATGTATTTGATCACTGAATTGCTCAACTTTTTATTAATCTAAACATTATCTTCGAACGCTATTCTTTTGGGTCTAAGACAAAGCGCCGAATGGACAAAACGCCAAATTTGTGGACAAATCGCCGAAAAACTTCTGTGCACAAATCGACGAAAAATGACAAAACGTCGAAAATGCTTCTGTGAACAAATCGCCGAATGTGGTCAAAACGCCGAAAAGTAAAAATGACGCCTTAGTGATCGTAACCTGGCGTCGTCCCCGAACTCCAAAATCAGCGGACAAAACACCGAAAATGTTCTTGTGGACAAAACGCCGAAAATGCTTTCGTGGACAAATCGCCGAAAATGTTTCTGTGGACAAAACGCCGAAAATGCTTTCGTGGACAAAACGCCGAAAATGTTTCTGTGGACAAATTGCCGAAAATCTTACTGTGGACAAAACGCCGAAAATGTTTCTGTGGACAAATTGCCGAAAATCTTGCTGTGGACAAAACGCTGAAAATGCTTTCGTGGACAAAACACCAAAAATGCTTTTGTGGACAAATCGCCGAAAATGTTTCTGTGGACAAATTGCCGAAAATGCTTCTGTGGACAAAACGCCAAAAATGCTTTCGTGGACAAAACGCGGAAAATGTTTCTGTGGACAAATTGCCGAAAATCTTACTGTGGACAAAACGCCGAAAATGCTTTCGTGGACAAAACGCCGAAAATGTTTCTGTGGACAAATTGCCAAAAATCTTACTGTGGACAAAACGCCGAAAATGCTTTCGTGGACAAAACGCCGAAAATGTTTCTGTGGACAAATTGCCGAAAATCTTACTGTGGACAAAACGCCGAAAATGCTTTCGTGGACAAAACGCCGAAAATGTTTCTGTGGACAAAACGCCGAAAATGCTTTCGTGGACAAAACGCCGAAAATGCTTTTGTGGACAAATCGCCGAAAATGTTTCTGTGGACAAATTGCCGAAAATCTTACTGTGGACAAAACGCCGAAAATGCTTTTGTGGACAAAACGCCGAAAATGTTTCTGTGGACAAATTGCCGAAAATCTTACTGTGGACAAAACGCCGAAAATGCGTCAATTTCTAGGCACCATTGAAACAATTGAAGAAGAAGAGGGCCAAGGAATCAATGAGGAGCAACATGAAGAACAACCTGTTACAAATGAAAACTCTTCCGTGTGCATGATATGCCAATCTTCTCCCCTACTACAGTCTTGCTGCCTTGCAAACATTTTGGGCTTTGCGACGAATGCTGTGATATACAGCAACAATTAAAAGAAACGCTAGCAAATCTAGAAGATGAGGCATATGATAGAGTAATTGATTACTCTGTATGCCTAGTTGACCGCATTCGTGTTGAGCAGTATGTGCGGGTGCTGACAACATAAATATTTATTTAATCTGTTACTGTAAAAAAGGTTTAAAATCAATTTCTTCGCAATTTGTTTTTTTTTTATTTTTATAAGTAAACTAGCAAACCTAATTTCTAAAATTTAACCAAACATATTAAAAATATTTCAAAAAATATTTAGTAATATTTCAAAACGTACGAGAGTTGAAATCGCAGTCATTTTTCGAAGGGTCTAATGAATTGATTTTTAGTTATCAATATATTTTGAATATTAAGTACACTAATAAAGGACGCGACGACACTAGATGTCGCAACACTTATTTATGAAACAAATGTCTATGACAATTTTATTTCTACAATATTCATCTGAACAACGTTTTTGAAAAGATCATTTTTTTACTTTTTGAGAAAAGTTAAGGCGCACTTACTATACGCTTTAAACACGTTTACTACTTTTGCGCCGATGTGGCCACAAAACATATAAATGTTTTCGGTGATTTGTCCACAAAACTATTTTCGGCGTTTTGTCCACAGTAACCTTTTCGGCGTTATGTGTACAGAAGCGTTTTCGGCGATTTGTCAACAGTAACATTTTCGGCGATTTGTCCACGAAAACATTTTTTGGCGTTTTGTGCACAGAAGCATTTTCGGCGTTTTGTCCGCGAAAACATTTTCGGCTTTTGTTCACGGATTCACTTGGAGTTCGGTGACGACGCCAGGTTACGATCGCTAAGACGTCGTTTTTACTTTTCGGCGTTTTGACCACATTCGGCAATTTGTCCACAAAAGCATTTTCGGCGTTTTGTCACTTTTCGGCGATTTGTCCACAGAAGTTTTTCTGCGATTTGTCCACAAATTCGTCGTTTTGTCCATTCGGCGCTTTGTCCGAAAATATATTTTTTTTTCTTTCACTTGGCTTTTGTTTGCCGCACGTTATTGACGATCAAGAATGCGAACTCAAATGTGCATTGATAATGTCAAGTGCCAAGTCGATCACATAAGAATCGTTGCGTGCATACATTTGCATTCGATCAACGTCTCATTCATCTGATTTTAACCAATTTCCTCCCGAAGAGAAACGAAAAAGTATGCGTCCGATCGCAATTTTTTTTGTTGGAAAGGTACATCTTTTGGCTACCTTCGCTTTATACATTTCGACTTCCTCAGGAACATGCACACCCACTGTGCGACGAAAAATGCCAAAAAAATGGTAAATTTCACGGTTTTTGCCATTTCCGCGGAAACCGCTAGGGCAATCGCGAAAATGAAACGTTCGTGACCTATTCTCGATCGACCTGAAGAAGTGTGTAAAATTTTATTTTAATCGACTAACGGTTTAGGAGGAGTTCGAGGACAAACAAACAAACACACACACATTCATTTTTATATACAGGGTTGCCCATTAGTGCGAGGAAGGTGGATATATCGAAAAATATTGGGATTAGAAAAAAACTTTTTGCAATGAAAGTTGTGAAAATCAATGAGCTGCACATTTTAAAATTATTTTTGTTTTTATACAGGGTGTTCCATAAAAGTGCAACATACCAAAGTTATGGTTTTTTAAATGGAACCATCCATTTTTTATTACAAATTTGGATTCCTTGAAAAATTCTAATGTGTCCTTAGTATTATACATAGTGTCTAAAATGAAGGGTTTTAGCATTATTACACTTTTTCCGGAAAATTGACATTTCGAAAAAAATTAAATAACTCAGTTATCCTGGAATTTATTCATCTGCGATTTCGTAGCTTTAATATGCATTACATGTTCTAACTACAACTGGTTGTTCACCTTTTAAACCTCGCTTATTTTTTAGTAATTAGTTATTTAAATTAAACTCCCTAAATTTATGGATGACTTGATTTCTCAAAAGGCACCACCTTTTTATGTGCCGTTGAACGTAGAATCTCATAAGCTTTCTAATGATAAGATTGTAGGTATCTAACTCTTACTCAAAAATTGGCGAAAAAACTGCTATTCCTTCCTATATTTGTGAAGCTGAGGCTGATGAATTCCGTCGGGTTCTCATTCAAATGGTATGGATCCACTTACTTTTTGTGAAACATTATGTAATAATTCTTGCTTGAGAAAAACGACGCCGTTTTGAAAAATGAACCACAACCTCGCTTTTTTGACAATTGACTACTTAGGGTGGTGGTTGTAATGATGCTAAGGATTTTGGTAAAACTTTCAGAAAGCTGTTATGGTTTTATTTTATAAACCGAGAAAAACTTGCGACGAAAGTCGTATTTGGCGCGCATTTTGCGAATTTGCGATTGGTTGAAAATAAATATCGATTTAGATTTCCGGGACGAAGGCGGACATTTTCTCTTTACGTTCTTGCTTACTGTACGGGTGGGGTTTAGCGTTAATCATTAATTAAAACTTACACAAATAGTTTAAATTTGTCTAAACCTACTACGTTACCTTACGTTTTCTCTACGTTTTATATCTGGATAACCTTCTGGGGTGTTCGAGTGGCCGATTAAGACTTTCCTTTTTGACTAAGTACAACGCCACGGTTATTGACATCAGACAGCTGCAGGCAATCAGTGGGTACCACGTCTACCATATAAGGGGTGGCTATGCTTTATGGCTTAAACAAGGGAGTCTAACGCCTTCCAGTTTTCTTCGAACACCTTCCCCAAGAAGAATCCTGTGGTTACACAAACTAAGGAGCTGCCGATCTCGTCGCTAACTGAACATTCTACTCTCGGGACTTCGTTCATCTAATACAGCTAAGTCTTAGTGTTTAAGTATCTTGTTTATTGCTAATGCGTGTGAAGCTCATGTACATTCGACATAAAACGGCTTTGATCTTTAGTTTTAGGTAAAACCCTATTCGGTGGTACACTTAATAACCGAGAGATTATAATCAGCTCAATACGGGCTTGTGCGTTTTAATTTTAACGGTTGTCACGAAATCAAAATGTCTTTTGGGTTCGCGGGAGGTACTTACCCCGTTAGATAAGTTAGTTTAAGCGTCAGTGCCGTTGCATGTTTGACCAGATAAATGGTCGTGTGTAAATGATATATGTACACTGAGTGTTCCTATCAGACAATCCTCAATTGGAACGTTAACACTACGATTTGTGTTGCTAAAGCTTAACTGTAATTCCGGTGCGTTATTCGTATATATTGCTTATTATTTAAGCGAAACTACTGCTAAAATACGTGACGACATTCGACAGTTTTTCTCCTTTCTCACTCTCCTATTACTATAGAAATTTTAAATTGTCTGTCTTCCTTTATGATTAATTATTGTGTCAATTTGTTTGATCTAGTGTATCTAGGATTAAGTAAAACCTTTTGATCTTCTGTTGGTCGGTTTTATTTGTCTCTCTTACCCAGCAGGTGTCGCCTTGTTAGGACAGCGGTTTAATTTCTTCGAACTTCTTAAGGACCCCCACTCTACGACGACGCCGGAAAGTTGCTGTTCTACCCAAATAACATATTTTCTAATAACCTAATATGCTACACTGATCCGTATTTTCTTATTATTTTTTTTTTTGTTCTATCTACAGCCGTCGTTTATTTGTAAACCTCAACCGTTACAAAGCCAATATGTACCTTATTTTACGGGTTAATCAAAATTTTTTTCGTATTTACGCCAAATTTATCATATCATCCGTATAAACATATCGCTTTAATATTGTGATATTAAAATAAATTAGAATTAATTTGTATTTTGTTATTTTACCAATATTAAGCACACAATTGGTGTAATAAATGCTCTTTTGGCAGGTATTGAAGATTGGTTTGTCGCTTGATATGGATTTTGTATTGTGCAAGTTGATTAACTTCAAATTTAATAAAAATAGATCTATTTCTTATCCATACCTCGTTGTTTTGTTGATACCGTAATTCCAATTTTTCAAGATTGGTAATTGTACGTTTGAAGCCTGTATACAGACTTTAAATAAATGGAAATGACCCCCTTCTCCGATTAAAATGAAATACTTAGTACTTGAAGATTTAATAGGATGTGCAAGAAGAATGGGAAATTACTAACCCCAAAATTTCATGAACTGCTTTCACACCTATTTATTTGTCTTCACGTTATTTTAGTGCTACATTTTCATTTTGTGAAAATTTTTACTCCCGTCCTAGTATTAAAGGGTCATGTTGCAAAACAGAATAAAATTTGCACAACATAACAGGTGTAAGTTTATTTGACGTTTGTTTTTAAAAATGTTATACGTAATTTGTGAATGTTACCAAGAAATATTATGTAACTGAATGAACAACTCAACTTATTTTTTCAAGTGAGTATTTAAAAAGAACTTATCCGGAAAAAGTCGCCGTGAAGTGAACTGAAACAATCTGAGATTCATGCATAAAAGAAACTAATGCCATTTTTAAGAGGAGGTGAAATTCAACACGATTAAAACACGTTGTTAGTTGTTTTATTTACTGTAACCATCATAAAAACACAAATAATTTTGGGTTTCATTAAATTGAGATAGAGTCTGTCTGTTCAACAAGAAACAGTTTGAGATGCTTTTAAAAGTAAAATAAAAAAAAAAATTTTATTAATTTTTAAAGATTATATACGTATAAATGCTTATTCGCATGTGTTAATTATTGTCGACAATGCCCACACCTTCTGAGCCATTTTTGACGTTTTCTCCAGTTTCTGAACTGACTTTTTTAAAACCTTCGCCTTTATGAGGGCACATACATTTTCAATTATTCTGGCATCAGGAGATTGGAAAGATTAATTCATGTTAATGATGCAATTTTCCTCCTTTCCGACTCGGTAGGCGTAATGTTTCGGGTCTTTGCTCTCTTGTGAGGACCAATCGTTGGTACTGAATTCAAAAATCTTACTGACTGATTTTGCAAATTTACCTGGATTTTTATAAGGCGTAGTGCACGCTTTATCCAAAACCAAGCCCAAAAAGTGTCTTTATGGGAAAAAACATGTTCGATCAATAGCAATCGATATTTTCTGTTGTACAGGGCATGTATTTTTGCATGTTAGCTTCCCAAGCAGAATTTCGACTTCATTGAACGGTAATGTACCTTTACCTTGCCCAATTGCCGTTTCATGGTATTTATGCTGATATTGATTCCACCACTGCTACTGTAATTTTGAATAGCTGTAAGATCACTTTTTAGCGACATTTTTTGATTTCAGATACCAATGTATATGTATACTGTGACTTTTTAGGTACACTCATGAAATTTAAAACTTGGACACCACAATTTCTGTAAACAAAAGTTTGCACATTGTGAAGCGGGCTTAAGGGTATCATTTACAATTCTAACAGCAGGTAGTCTCAGCAGGGGTTATCTTATAGAAGGACTGTAGAATGAATCATTACACTAAGCACGTTTTAGAAAATAGGTAATTTACGTTGCTTACTTAATTTTTTCTTTAAAGAATATATTTGAAGGTATCGCTAATTAAACACCATAGCTCGATTAATTATCGAATCAAAATTTTGTTTAGGAAATGTTTACAAAATAAAATTAGAAATAATTTTGATTTAAAAAACGTCTACAAGCAATAACTTTTAAATTAAATCAAAAACTAAACATGGTTATTTGGGTTGACTGATTATTACTTATTTTTAAATAAATCTAACCTACTAATTATTGTAAGTTATTAAAAAAAATCATTAAACTCTCTATTCATAATATTTAGTCCTTACAAAATGTATATTTTATGACGTTTCATTTTTTTCTGTAGTTAATATAAAAAGTGAAAATAAAAACTAAGGCAATTCTTATTGTCAACGTATATATTTAGTTTTTGACAAGAATTTATTACATAATTATAATTAAGATACCAAGTTATAGTTTAAAATTAAATGAAAACGTTTTTTTAAATAAAGGTATTACTATATAAATAAATATAAGAAATCAATAATGGGTGTGACCTCCATTATTATTGATACATTCTTGGAGGCGTCTGCTCATTGACGCTATCAAGGTATCAATATAATTAATATTAATCGTTTCCCATGCGGTATCAATGGCTGCAATTAGTGCATTACGGTTTACTGGTATAAAATTTGGCCCTTGTTGTCTTCGGATAACAGCAAGTATTCGAGCCCAAACATTTTCGATAATGTTAAAATCTGGGCTTTTTGCTGGCCAGGGTTATTTTCTCGTATCCAATTGCGCACAACCCGCGAAGTATGAATAGGGCGTTGTCCTTTAACAACAAAAATACATTATGAAAATGTTAATTCAACAGATCCCGAACTATTTTTGGAGAAAGTATAGTGAAATAAGAATACTTACTTGTTGGAAAATATAATCTTCGTCTGGATAAAACACTTCGACTGAAGGTTTCATAATAGTTTCCAAAATATCTAAATACGCAGCAGAATCAAGACGTCCATCGATAGCCCAACAAACTCCTGGACCCCGCGCGCTAA
The DNA here is from genome assembly GCA_030710515.1 of Abscondita cerata. Taxonomy (NCBI): domain Eukaryota; kingdom Metazoa; phylum Arthropoda; class Insecta; order Coleoptera; family Lampyridae; genus Abscondita; species Abscondita cerata. The sequence continues at coordinate 51,215 of JALBCR010003313.1, forward strand.
CCCAACCCCACACATTCACAGAAAAATAACCACTTCGTTTTTAGGACATATGTGATTATTTTCGTAACGAGTTCCTTCCATTCTAAAAACTTTTAGTGGTCCATCGTTGCGGCTATTGAACTTTTTTCGTCGCTAAAAATCACTCGATTCCAAAATTCCAAAGGTTCGTTCACATATCGCCTTGCAAATTCCAGACGACGTCTCATATTTTCGTCACTGAGAACTTCTTTCGCAGCAGCATTATACTTCTTTATTCCCATCTCCTTTAATCTTTTTGTGCAGTTATACGGCATCCGGGAAAATGTGTATCTGCTATAGCCCTGGAGTATGTAGCAAATGGTTGTTCTGTTACGTAATGAAACAACTCGAGATCTTGAGCACGTGTAGATACTTTAGGTCTACCACTTCCGATGGCTCTTTCCAAAGTGTGTTCAAGATTCCATTTTACTCGGTAATGCCCTACGGTGCTTTTTGTATATCTAACATACGTGAAATTTCACGCACGCTACGGCCCGCCGCTAATTCCGAAACAATCCGCGCTTTCAAATCAGCACCGAGATGAGGTGGCATTTTCACAACACTTGAAATTTTAAACTAAAATGGAATTTACATTTCTTACTTTATTTATTGGTTCCACACTACCCTTCTCAAACAGTAGGTAATTGTTTATTTATTACATACTTCTAATGACCAATGTAACAACCCTTAGAGCAATATGACTCAAAGGAAGTAAATTAAACAAGCAAGGATATTCTATTGTTATTGAAACTTATTCATAAAGTAAAAGCCATTTCCTTATAATGCTAATGGACAGGATTTTCTTTTAAGTATTAAGATTACAATAGAGGACATACACGTTCTTGGTTTTAAGTTGTCATAAATTTGATATGATATAAATTTGTGTTTCTAATATTACATCACAAACTAATCTTTATTCGCCAAAAAATTGTTGCTTGAGTTGTAAAGCTTCGTACACACCTGAACAACAAACCGAGCAACAAACATAACAACGAACCGAAAGTCAAACAGAACGACAAACGATCTTTTATGATTTCCACAATCCGAACAACAAACGGAACGTTTGTGCTGTTCCCATAATTATTTTCAGTAGTTTTCAGTTCATATATATTTATTGAGAGAAGAGAAAATTGCGGAAAACAAGAAGATAGTGCCAACCAAATTTTTACGCACAAAGAAGAGTAAAAAATTATAATTTACTTCGCTTTTTTTTATTTTGGAAATTTCCCGCCCAAATGATGCTAATAGGGACATCATTTTTTTCTTGCATTCTTAAACACTGATTAATTTAAAACATTTTTCTTCTGTCAACTCCATAATATTACCTAAAAACACAACAAACCCACAAAAGGGAGGACAAAAAATAAATAATTTAATTTCTTCCGCATAAGTTTGTTCGCCGTTTTGTTTAAGATTCGTCCAAACCTGCAAACGCATTCGCGCGCATTTTCTTTGATGTCGGAGAAAAAACCGACAAGTTGCGGGAACCGCCGCAAACCGTTTGTGGAACAATCAGGACTTGCGAATCTGTTCTAAAATTCGTACGTAGCACCGTCCAAATTAATGTTCCGATTGCCGTTCGGTTCGTTGTTCTGTTTGTTCCTCGGTTTGTTGTTCAGGTGTGTACGAAGCTTTACAATAAGCATATTAATATGAACTATATCTTATGAAAGGAGAGTTATGTAACTATAATTAACGACTTAACGTTACGTTAAGTAGATTCCATTTACTATTTACACATATTTTCTTGGAACATTCGATAATTAACTATCGGGATAGATGACCCTATACTTCGCAGGTTGTGCAACTGGATACAAGCAAATAACTTGGAGCTGTTACCCTGGCCAGCAAAAAGCCCAGATTTTAACATTATCGAAAATGTTTGGGCTCGAATACTTGCTGTTATCCGAAGACAACAAGGGCCAAATTTTATACCAGTAAACCGTAATGCACTAATTGCAGCCATTGATACCGCATGGGAAACGATTAATATTAATTATATTGATACCTTGATAGCGTCAATGAGCAGACGCCTCCAAGAATGTATCAATAATAATGGAGGTCACACCCATTATTGATTTCTTATATTTATTTATATAGTAATACCTTTATTTAAAAAAAAGTTTTCATTTAATTTTAAACTATAACTTGGTATCTTAATTATAATTATGTAATAAATTCTTGTCAAAAACTAAATATATACGTTGACAATAAGAATTGCCTTAGTTTTTATTTTCTTTTTATATTAACTACAGAAAAAATGAAACGTCATAAAATATACATTTTGTAAGGACTAAATATTATGAATAGAGAGTTTAATGATTTTTTTAATAACTTACAATAATTAGTAGGTTAGATTTATTTAAAAATAAGTAATAATCAGTCAACCCAAATAACCATGTTTAGTTTTTGATTTAATTTAAAAGTTATTGCTTGTAGACGTTTTTAAATCAAAATTATTTCTAATTTTATTTTGTAAACATTTCCTAAACAAAATTTTGATTCGATAATTAATCGAGCTATGGTGTTTAATTAGCGATACCTTCAAATATATTCTTTAAAGAAAAAATTAAGTAAGCAACGTAAATTACCTATTTTCTAAAACGTGCTTAGTGTAATGATTCATTCTACAGTCCTTCTATAAGATAACCCCTGCTGAGACTACCTGCTGTTAGAATTGTAAATGATACCCTTAAGCCCTTCACAATGTGCAAACTTTTGTTTACAGAAATTGTGGTGTCCAAGTTTTAAATTTCATGAGTGTACATATAAGCGTGAGATATTAGAAGTTTTAGTAGTCTTTGCTAAGTACATAAAGTCTTTTTCTTATTTTGTTTGTGTATATTGTTAGTATAAAAGATTAGTTGAATTTCTTATTAATTTATTATTAATTTTTTTTGAATGGAACTTAAGGTAATTCATTTTTTTAAATTGTTCTAAACGCTTTTCACCTTCAACATATGAATTTATTTTAAATAAAAACTTGGTTCACCAAATCCTAATGCAAAATATTTACCAAAAATCTATCATTGCGTTTTACTAAAAACTATTTTCTATATTCCAACTTGTATTTCAAATTTGCAAAATTAATTTAAACAATTTACATAAATTACACTAACTTCCACTTGTACGTTCCACCAATGTTTATTTTAAATTAAGATTTCTAGTTTCGCATTTAAATTTATAAAACGTTGTATTCTAATTCAAGAAACAAATTCGAAAGGAATGCGAACATATTACATGCCTGAAGAAACAAGAGTCAAAGTTGCTTGTTTGTACGAATAAAAAATTTATTTATGAATTCAAACGCATAGTTAAACAACTATCTATTTCCTCGTGAACTTAGTTCTTGTGTGTGTGTAAAAGTCAATATTTATCTTCATATTACCTCCTTTGATCTCGATATTTTTAATGCCTATTTCATATTTCGATATGAAACGTTTTGAATCATTGGTTTGCATATTAAAACTCGATTGTGAGTCAGTCTGAATTTACTGTAATTTCAATGAACAATTTAATTATTTTTTTAATTCCTACTTGTTTTTAGCAGCTCTTACTCAATTACGATTGTATTTTGGACGTAATGTTATATCGAATCATAGTGGCACAGCAAAAAGAGATTGGGATTGAAACATGTGATAATAGACAAATCATCAATCTTAATTAAAGTGTCTTTATGATAGTATAACAATTTAATAATGCTACACATTTTACTGTTTGAACTGAATGAGTGGGAGTAATGCTTTTTAATCTACCATTACGAACATACGTTGAAGGTGTTAATCCTCATTTTTTATTTTTGTTTCTGGGATTAAAATAAATCAATATTTCACCGCGAGGATTAAAACTTTGACAAATCCACGTGTTAAACTAATCTATTTTGTAACAATCGTTTAATTTATGAGAAAATATTGTGATTATAAATAAACTTTGTATTTGCTCTCGCTACTTAATAGTTAAATTAAACTATGTTTACACAGTTAAATAGAGGTCGTAGACATTTTAATTTACACTTGTTGAATACTGCATTTAAAGCCGTGGAAAATCATTTTAGATAATCGAGTTAATGATTGTGAAGTTACGATTTTATAAGCGTACTTGATTTTAATGAACTTTAAAGTAATAGAAATGTTTAAAATTATATCAAGTTTCATCTTAATTGTAGAATTGACTTTTTTTTTAACCTTAATAAGCTTGTTATTGCTACTAGCATTAATTATACTACTAGCTAGGTACATTATTGGACGTAGTGCATGTCTTAAGATTGGTATTTTGGTATTTGGATTTGATCAAGGTTTTCCTATCGGGGAATCGTGTGATATTAATTACAAGTTGTAAATTTACAATTTACGTTTTTCATTTTCAATCACCTCCAAGTAATTTTTAAAGTTAAATGAATATAATAAGTCTTCATTTCAAGGCAATTTACGCCCAGTAAGTGAAAGTTTTAGTAAAGAAAATAATACTTAATAAATCTAACATTCTTCACTTGTATTTATTAGAGTCATTACTGCGATTAATTTATAGAACCATCAACCATCGTCAATTACAAAACATATAGAAAATAGGGTATGTAGTAGAACAATTTCAAATAGTCCGTTATTATAGAATCTTAAAACTTAAAAGAAGAGATCAACAATAATAATTTAATCACGAATGCCATGTTGGTCCTAGGAACTAAATAATACTAATTTCAACCATGTTTAGAATTTCAATATCACTTAGACAAATAACACTGTAAATTTAGAAATGAAAACAAATATGTTTTTGTTTCATTACTGTTTCTAGTGCTCAGTTGAAACGACAATGCATTTTATGGTTTTGAAGGTACTTTAGAAATAAAAATTGCAATGATCATTTTAATATTCTGGTAATTTTAAAACTAAAAGTTGGTTCCATTCGAACTTAACATGACAAAGATAATAAAAAAATATATACTCCTACTATAGTACTATACCACTGCACTCGTTTTAAAAAGAATCTGGTTGCATTTAACAGGCATACAACAGTAATTTAAAGTGTTTGTTCTCCTGTATTGTAATTCATATATTAGAGTTTTACAATCTGTACTATAATGAAATTCATTACGATACAAATTTTTATTACGATACAGATTTAGAACCAATAGAATTGCGACATTACGTAATTATCAAATGTTCCATGAGTAGGATACAAATTCAGAACCAATAGAAATACACCGTTGTTTATTGCACTTATCGACTGGTGCTGTGGCTAAAAGTCAAACATAAATTTAGCAAATTTGACAATTCGTAACTATAGTAGTAGTGCTCAATTATAAAATTAGCGTTTCTATTTAACATTATGGGGTCGTAGAAAAAATAGTGTATGCAATTCGCATGTAATGACTATTAAGACACTCATGCATTACATGCTCATTGCATAATATACCATTATATTAACAAAAATTGACGTGCTCTGGAAATTTTTATAAAGGGATAATCACGCCAAGTATTAATTTATTCGTTACTTATGCCGCTCACAACATATCCTCATACACACATAAATTACTAGTATATAAAAAAATTTGTCGTTTATTAAATAAATATGCTCATTGCATAATATACTAATAAAAGTAAATGCGCTTTGCTACTGTACTACACAAAAATAAATCACTTGATTCATCCATGCGTGGTTTTGTTTTTAATTGACTATTCGTTTAGTTAAAGGGAGACGTACTAGAATTAAAAAATTTGAAATTTTAAACTAAAAGACTTACCGTTAGGATTTCCGGAAATAATTCCTATTATTCATTTGTATTTCAAGAATTTCAAGAAAGAAAAACTCCATCCACGAAGAATACTCGCATTTTTTGAAATTTCAATTAAAAAACCAAAAAAAAAAATATTTGTTAAAGGACTAAAAGCATACGAGAGGAATTGTTTCCTCTGGTTAAAATTAAAAATAATGTTGTACCAAATTACAAAAATTCGCATTGGTGTCCTTAAAAAACGAACAAAACGGAATTACAAAGCAACTAATCTTTCGTTTGATATCAATATTAAAGAAAAATCGCTCCGTTAAAATTTTGTTCCAAAATACATGGCGCGCGAAATGGTACAAAAAATCTAATTTCAAAATTATATCAAAAGCCTCAGTGTCGCTATTTATTTATTTTTTTATACAGTGCAAGTAAAAATCCCGCATAAATTCGATAAATTGAAAATTAAATATTTTTTGAGAAAATTGCAAAAACACGTCAACTTTTATTTTTATTTCGACGTTATTTTTGAAAGTTTTGATTATACAGGAGTGGCCCATAAAAGAGTAATCGTTGGACATTTTTTTTAAGTGACAACCCATATTTTTATTTATGCAGGTAATCCCACCGGAACGCCATCGATAGATTATAAGAAAAACTCAATACATGGGAAAAATTTGAAAATTTGGTAGTATACTAACATCGACGGGGGCAGTTCCGCAAGGTTATAGAATGGTGACACTTTCGGTTATACCGAAAGTATGTGTCAACTTGCTTTTTTTAATGGAACACCTATATATTATTCTATTTTTGAATTTTGCCCAAAATTCTAGACACATTTTGTGTATAATGTCCTATACCTAAATCTAACTGTTTTGGACTTATTTTAAATTTTATGTTAAAATGACGTTTTCAGGCCTAAAACAAAATTATAAAATTTTGCTCTACTAATGCCTTTATTATTTAATTGAAATAGGTTTCCTTGAGCAGGGGCTATTTTAGTGGGCTATGTCGATATTTTGATAATAAATTAATACAAGGCGATCAAAAAAGGATTAAAATTAAATTCAAAAACACGTCAAAAGTCATTTTTTTTAAATGCAAGCACCATGTTTTTATAGCTTTATCTTATTTAGCATCAAAAATAAGGTTGACTTTGTACAAGGTTGTCTATTCAAAAAATTCATGGTTTGAAGTATTGACAATTTAACTTTTTTTTTGTTGCACAAATGCTACTGTATTTCTTTTAATATGAATGGTTATTCCTAGTTGGCCATGATGGCGTTAGAAAACAATCATCTGTCAAGGATATGTCAAACTGTTAAAAATTTTCAATAATCATGCCGGGACGCTTAAATTATACAAACGAAGATTACTTAAATTTATTTATTATTTATGGACAATGTGATAAAGTTATATTAAGAACATGTATTACAGTTAACTGTACCGACTGTGAGTGTTAAGTGCATATCGTTACCAAAGCGATAACTTTAAATGCTTGAAACACACGTGTGTCGATAAAGCCAGGTGTTCTTTCGTTGCGTGTGTAATACTGTACAAGTAATTACTTGGCTTTATTGACACACGTGTGTTTCAAGCATAATAAGTTATCGCTTTGATAAGGATATGCACTTTAACACTCACAGTCGGTACAGTTAACTGTTGGCATTTCTTAGTTTGATACACACAGTTTGACATATGCTTGACAGATGATTGTTTTCTAACGCCATCATGGCCAACTAGGAATAACCATTCATATTAAAAGAAATCAATAGCATTTGTTCAACAAAAAAATGTTAAATTGCCAATATTTCAAAAACCATGAATTTTTTGAATAGACAACCTTGTACAAAGTCAACCTTATTTTTGATGCTAAATAAGATAAAATTATAAAAACATAGTGCTTGCATTTAAAAAAATGACTTTTGACGTGTTTTTTGAATTTAATTTTAATCCTTTTTTTATCGCCCTATATTAATTTATTATCAAAATATCGACATAGCCCACTAAAATAGGTCCCCTGCTACAAGAAAACCTATTCCAATTAAATAATAAAGGCATTAGTATAGGAAAATTTTATAATTTTGTTTAGGCCTGAAAACGTCATTTTTGACATAAAATTTAAAAATAAGTCCAAAACAGTTAGACTTAGGTATAGGACATTATACACAAAATGTGTCTACAATTTTATGCAAAATCCAAAATAGAATAAATATAGGATGTTTCATTTAAAATAAGCAACTTGACACCTACTTCCGGTATAACCGGAAGTGTCACCATCTTGAAAATATTTTAATGGAACTGCCCCCGTCGATATTAGTATACTAACAAATTTTCAAACTTTTTCCTAGTACAGTTTTTCTATTATCTATCGATGGCGTTCCCAGTGGGACACCCTGTATTTTGGAAGAATATTAAACTGAAAGTAGCACTTTATATAGGAAAAATTTTTTGAAAAAAATTATCGAAAATTTAAATACAAAATTTGTAGTTGCATAGGAAACAATTGAAATATGACGTCAAATTTGAGTTTTTTTACAAAAACTAAAGTGTCCAAGTATAATCAAAATTCTTATAATGGCCACATTAAGTGAATGAGAGAGAATTGAAATTCTCTTAATGATTGGTTATTGGGACAGAATGCGTACATAACTAGAAGTGTGTGATTTATTTAACAATAATCTTCCAGACAGAGTTCCAATAACTCAGTCCAATAAGCAGAGTAGAACAAAGTTTCGAGAATATGGCCATGTCTTTCAAAAAAAGGCCGACCAACAATACATGAAGATGTTCGTTTAGATATCCTCTTAGATCTGCAGGAAAATCCGCACAAGTCCACTCGAGCTGTCGCCGCAGATCACAACGTGTTTAAGTCAGTAGTAAACCATTTCAAAAAAAAAAAAAATTAAGTTTAAATTTTTTGATTTTGTATAGTATCTAATAAAGTTTTCTTTTTCAATTTTGGATTATTTTTTTCCAAAAAATTTTTTTCTATATGAGGCGTCAGAATTTTATACCATCAGTATAAAATTCTCTTCCAAAATATAAATAAAAAAAATGGGTTGTCATTTAAAAAAAAATGGCTATGTTACTCTTTTATGGACCACCTGCTATAAAAAAAATTACAGAAAAGAACGTCGAAATAAAAATAAAAGTTGACGTGTTTTTGCAATTTTCTCAAAAATAATTATTTTTCGATTTATCGAATTTATGCGGGACTTTTTAAAATAAATAAATAGCGACCCAAAACCTAAGAAAATTATTAACAAAACAATTTATAATAAATTACAATTGGTATGAATGATAAATGTACTAGTTACATAAATAATAATTCTATACAGGTGAATGATAAGGTACATCAATTATAATCAATACAAAAATGTACACCAGAAGAATGACAAGAGCAAGAGAAGAAAGAAAACAGTCAAGAGACAAGGAAAAAAAACGTTGACTGGTTTTTTCGAAGACGAAGGACGAGATTTAGAGAAAGAAAAATCAAGTAGAAGGAGGACCGATTTTAGATAAAGATTTTACACTACGAATGCTAGAGGACATGAATGAAGTAATGATGAAAGATTGGACAGCCTGGAGAAAAATATAGACAACATGAAAAGGAACATGGCGACGAAACAAGACTTTCAAAACATGCAAGAGAAACAAACAATCGATTTCTAGAGATGGACAAAAAATTTGAACTAAGATTATTATCTTCCGGGTTGAGCCGTGTTCGTCCTTCCTTCCTACGTTCTCTGCCTGACGTTTCGCTAACCATGCTGTTAGCTTCTTCAGAAGTTACTCTAAAGATTGATGTTGTTGTATTCTGCTCCTCGTTATATATCTATGTTCCGCTACGGTTGGTTGATTTCGATCAGTGACGGGTGGTTGATCTTCTGTTTGGTGTTGACTAATTTTGTGGTGACATTTATTTTTGTGAAGAGTTAGTTTCCACGTGTTGCTTAATCGGTAACCATCTTCTCGATTGAAGTTATTTTTATTTTTCATAATTTCTAAGGATTCTCTGATTACCCTTGGATAGTAGTTGTTAGTCCTTGATAGAACTTTAGCTTCCTCGAAGTTGATGATGTTTTTTCCTTTTTCGTGTAGATATTCTGCGATTGCTGATTTATCTACTGCTCTGGACTTGGCGTCTCGGTGATTTTCTTTTAATCTACATTTTATGTTGCGTCCGGTTTAACCAATGTAGACCTTTCCACATGAACAATCAATTTGGTAGACCCCTTTTGTTGAGCGTTTCGGCAGGTTATCTTTATTAGAAGGTAGTAGTTGATGTATTTTTCTAACCGTTTCAAACCTGACGCCGATATTCTTCTTCTCCAATGATTTTCTTAATTTGTCAGTTACTCCAGCAGTGAATGGCAAACGAGCATAGGTGGTGACCTGTTCCTTCTCTTTTCGGATTTCCTGCGACAGGCGGCTCTTACTTCTTTTCTGGTATAGCCGTTCTTCATTAGGGCTTGTTGGACGTGTCGAAGTTCTTCTGCCTTGTGAACCTCGTCAGGAATCTTGTTAGCTCTATGCAATAAAGTTTTGATTAGTGAAGAAGTTCGTTATGAAAATCAAATTTTCATTCATGTAGGATGTGGTAATGAAAAGTTGTATTTCAAACCCAACAGGTCATAAACATTTATCGATCGGTATAGTAACTACTTGACCTTGGATAATTTATGGTCAGAGAAAGATCTTGATGGAGACGCAATAGAACTTGTTGTTCAGAAGTCAGAACCAACTTTAGAATGTAATGTTATGGTATCATCGTCTATGTACTGAAATAATAAAATCGTAAAAATTGCTTTCACGAATTCATGCCTCCGTTTTCCTCCAAAAGCAAACGAAATTCCGGATAAGTTATCGGAAGGGAAACCGCATCCTTAATATCCTCAATTGAACGCAAACTTCATATGTTATTCTGACAAAATTGTGCCATTTTTGTAAAGGAAGTTTTATGATTGGATTGGATAAATTAAGGAAAATAATTTGAAAGCAGTTAAAAGCAGGTATTGAATTTCTATTTACCGTTAAAAAGCCTAAATTGAAAAATTATGTTTTCATGCGCAGGTAAAATTAATTAGGTAGTACCTACCTATTACCAATGGCACCAATCTCATCAGGTCAGGTTTGTGAGCTCAGATAAGTTGTTGTTGTCGACGTTCTGGATTATATTTGAGTTCAGTGTTAGTCTTAGGTTCGAACCGAGGTCTGATTTGTTTAGATCACCGAGAGTTAAAACAACAAGGTCCATTAGTTGATTTTTATCCATGGTGCTTTATACCGGGTGTCTCTGGCAAGACGCAACATAGGAATTTCACTATAGAAAAAAATTGAATTGATCCACTAAGACTAGAAATTTTCGTATTGACGTATACGTTACAATTAATTGTTATTGCGTGTTCCTTATTGTAATATTCTCTAATTTAATTTTTGAAAATGAGTGTGTATACAATCCCTGAGAAAGTTCAAATGGTTAAGGGGGTATACAGAGGTGAAAGCTATAGAAACACTTCTGCTTTGTTGTTGCTGCACTTTTTCCGGATCAGCAGAGAAACCGCAGTGTACACAAGCGTCCGAAGCAGGTTCAACAAAACCAGAAGATTGACAACGATGAAGAAATCAATGTACTCGGTGCTGTGCAACTTAAGCCTAATATTAGTTTTCGACAACTAAGTATCGACTGTGGTGTAAATAGGTGTCAAGTTCATAAAATTTTAAAAAGCATAAACCGATGCTGATAAAAGGCAAAATTTTGTGAAACATTAATGGAGATACGCAATAATGATATGAATTTTGTTAAGAATATTTGCTTCACCGATGAATGCTCGTTAAATGTCAATGTAGTTTGCGGTATCAGCATGATGGGTGTCCAGCACATAATGGGAATCAAATAAAACAACTTTTAAATGAAGCACTTCCTAGAACCTGGATTGGAAGAGGTGAGGAAGTTACTTGGCCATCAAGATCACCAGGCTTGTTTCCCAACGACTTCTTTTTATGGTCTTACATATCTTCGAAGGTTTATACCGACAGAACCCATGACACAATTGAGTCTTTAAAAGATAAAATTGTGGAAGTTTGCTTCAATATACCAGCAAATATGGTTGCAAATGTAAAACGAAACGTCTATTTGGGGCACTGTTTAACAGTAAATGGAAGCTATATTAAAATATGAAAGCAACTGCGCATTGATTAGAATTTTCGTAAAATCACAAAATACTAAATACTTATTTTTTTACAAACTTAAAGAATAATATTTACATTTGAAGGAAAGATTAGACATTCTACACTTGTTGAAGTTAGAAACAGTCTAACTTCAACAAAATGCTGCAACGTATTGAGTATATAAGAATCCGAAATTTTCATAGCAATAGTAGATCTAATCAAATTTTTTCTATAGTAAAAATCTATGTTGCGTCTTGCCAGAGACACACGGTATAAAAAATAACACAAATTACAATCAAACAATTATTTGAACTTTATAAGTATGTGAAATACTAATACCTATATCTAACAAAAGGTCCACAAAAATACTTAATAGTGAATATTTTACAATGTTTCGTTTTTTACGACTACAGGAATTTTCTCATTGAAACAATTCAAGAACGAATTAGTTAAAAGTCAAAGAACTTCTCGACATTTTCTAGCCACTCCTGGATTTTACAAAAATACCTTAATTAGAAGTTTTCCATAATATAATTTACAAGGGTATTTCTTAATTAAATTTCATCACTTCAAATGCAAGTAACGTCTTAAATGCCTTAAAAATATGTAAAGAAAAAGTAGCATGCAATTAAATTGTACGTGCAATTTTCGTTTGAGCCACAACTCTGTGAAAGAAATAAAATAAACTTTGGATTAAAATTGTAAACGCTAAGTTTTTTTAAGGTTTGATGATTTTTAAGATATTGAGGATATACATACTAATCTTTTAAAGAATAAATGTGGTGCCACTGAAAAAATTAAATTTGATGTTTAAAAATAGTTTTGGAAATTAGACATAGAAAAATTAGAAAGAGAAATGTATAAGGAACCGAATTGAATGTTGAGTGCTCTACTATTGTTTTCCTCTTTTCTGACGAGGAGAGGATGAAAACGCTTTTTCGCAATACGATAGTCAAATTGAAAGGTTCAAACTATGTTTACTTTACGATAGAAGTTAATTAACTTGCCTTTTTGTAGAAAAATGTTTTGCCACTGCTTGTAAGAAAAATTATAACCACGAAATTCATGCGAAATTACTTTAAGGCGTTTATAAGACAACTACGGCTACTACTGTAACAAAAATGGTTTAAAATCAAATTAATTAGTGTGAGCAAGTGTAAATGTTTTAGAATATCTTAGTTGCCCTTACTTTATTCTTATTTTCCTTTGTGCGAATGGATTTCTTCAATATTCTAATAAATTAGAAGTGAGGTGTTCAAAAGAAGGTAAAGTTCCAACCAAATGACAGACAGGTTTCTTCCATCTGACATGTTTACCAAACCGTCATCAAAAATAGCTTCATCAGGTTACCCTCGGAGCCGTTTCAAGATGTTGGTGAGCGAACGAAGAGAAGAAAAACTTGTGATCGAAAAAGCTACGCACGACGAACTTACGTACACAGCGCAACTGAGTCTATGGAAATCGGGGAAGGAAGATGAGCAAAATTGGTGAAGAAGCCACCCATACGACCCCGGACAGGGCTAAGAAAATCAGAAACTCATTAACTGCTACTAAGAAACGAACTGGAATTTAATCTTACACTAATGAGGAAGTCTTGTTGTTAATGATGGGAAAAAGTAAAGGTTGCCGATTATTTATTTGTCGTATGGCGCGATACTTGAGGCTAAGATGCGTTGCTATACTCCAAAAATCTGAAACATCTACAAAAATTCAATCCTAATAAATTGTTGTTTTCAATATTTCAACGAGAAAAAATGGCAGAGATAGATATAATTAGTATATCAAAACGGGATGTGACGGCGCTAGAGGACAATTCGAGTAAAACCAAAAACTTAGCGGCGACCTTCAATATGGTGACAAGGAATTGGGAAGAGAACTAATTATTTGGCAGAATGCTCAACAAGTCGACTAGATTTTGGAGGTCTATTAGATGTCAGTTTTATAAAAAAGACCACAGTTGCTTGGAATAAGGTCACACACATTTAAGATCAGATCAGAAACTAGAAAAACGTATTTTAACAATGTTAGTATGGGACGCAGAGAGCGCTTGCTTACAATAATGGGCGGAAAATCTGTTAACTCCTTACCTCCACATCTTCTGCATAAAGTGCCACGTCTCGGGGCATACCCAAAACAAATGAACATCAAAGCTGTCCAGCACACGGGAACCAAGACAATGAGAAACTGCGTGAGAATACAGCTAGAAGGTTCTTTGATTCAGATTTTGCCGGCAGATTAGAAGTTAGTACGTTATAATAAAGTATAACATTTCTGACTGGAGGGTGGCCGGCGGTCTGTTTGTATGTAAACAAGTTATCAAGAAATCCTAAAGTTGAAATATTGGTATTATTTACAATACCACAGATCTGATTAATTTTGGTTGTAATCCGTCGAGCCTAAAGGGGTTCTTAATAACCTTTTTCTTATTTTTGGAATATTTACAAAAATATTTAGTTTTACATTTTTCTTGAAATAAAAGTTGTTTTATATTTTAATTATCATAATTTTTATTTTAAACTATTTTTTAATCAATAAGTAATTACTGAGATATAATAATTACGCGACAGTAATTGTTTTCTAAAGAATATCAATTACATAAAAAAGTTTAGGAAAAAAAATTGATGAAAATTGTATTGTCTAGAATTTTATTTTGAGCGAACTTGATGTTCTTGAACAACCAGCTATGAACCGTATTAAGGCTATCCTTGTTAAAATTGTTATATTTATTATAACTTTATTGGATTTTCTCGTTTTCTATCAAAATTTTGTATACTTTCTAAACGCTGTTAGACGTGTAACATAATTTTTGTTAATATAGTTATATTTAGTGTAATGTTTTTTTCTTTCTCTATCAAAATGTTGAATACTCACTCGACAACTATTTCGTCCTTTTGAGACTTTTCATGATTTTCAATTTTTTTTTAATAACTTGTATCTTAAATTGATTTTAAAGTCAAAATTATATGAGAATTTTAAGAATAAATAAAGCAATTTTCCTGAAATTTTAAAAAGTTTGAAGATAACGAAAAAGGTGGTTAAACATAATTTTTGAAAATCGTCTATGTAACTATGACACATTGAAAGTAGACCAGTTTTATGAAATTATGTAGTTGCTATTTTCTTCTGAAAGATGTGTACGATCTAAACTTTTATATAATTTATTTTTCAAAATGCAGAAGTTGAGGATCTGTTAAATAAACTCTAAGAATTTTTGTTTAAGAAATGAGGTAGAGTTTGCAACTTTTTTCCCAATGTTTCAATTATTCAACAGGACTGTTAATATTTTAGTGAACAACTCTTTAACGTAAAATATGTTTTTTTCTTTTTAAATAAAACGCTACATTTTATTTCATTATTAAATACAGAACTTTATGACATTTCCAAGAATACCACATTACTTCACTAAATGGTTTAGTAGTAAAATCTCAGTTTAAACGTAATACTTTATACATAACTTCATTTGTTTGTCCAATAAAATGTCTAATTATTTTCTTTATTATTTACACAAATTTGACCATGACAAAATCATCTACGTTAAAAGAATAATTCTGGGCGAGCTTTGTTTCTTTTCTCGACCAATCGACAGAATTGTCACTCTCGACGTAGACAACGTTTTCTTTGTTGCTACTTTCACTGCCACTACTTTGCAACAGCTTTTTTTAAATTTGTTTTTATTTTCGCATCCGTGTTGATCTTGTTTAGTTTAATTTTATTTCAATTCGTAGGCTTTCTCTATACCATTCTTCTTTGGATTGCAGTGATGATGCGACTAGTTCTTTTTTTCTTCTTCTTCGATTAAGTTGTCTAGAGGTGCCTTTGGAAATGGTTTAACGGAAGCAGGTGATAAAATTATAGATGGGTCATTGGAGCAGGAGTGGTTTAGCTTGTTTGTTTGGATCTTTATTGTCTGTTACAGACGCGTATAGAAAATCTTGTTCTCCAAATATATTTTTATCAAATGGATAAATACCAACTTTTGAAAATCATGCGCAAATATTTTTGAACGTAAAAGCACCGATAAAAGCAGAGTTGGCAAATTTTGGCAAATGATAAATTGAAATGGTTTTACCCGGGTTTGATACCAGGCAATCATTTTGAGCAACTTAAAAATAATTTTGAATATCCCCAATACCGCCTATGACTTTGGGTTTTCTTTAGATGGACGTACTTTTCCACAAAATGTTTGAATGCCGACAAATAAAGATAAAGATAAAAGTTATCAGATGTGATCCATTCACTTTTGTGACATAAGCTTAGGCTTCCGGTAGGGCAATCGTCCAGCATACCCTTGGAAATATGAAAACGGGAGGTACCTGGTTACCTGAAACAGAGACAAGTGCCAACATTGTTACAAGCTGGTCCTGTTCAGCCGAGGTAACCTGACCTACTTGCTTGGATAAACGTTCAGTGATACGGGACGTTTCCAAAAAATGTCTTCACTGTGTTGGATTAAAAGCAATTGCCCTCGACAAGCACAGTGACATCGAACTGCGCAGTGACAGCTTGGGATGTCTCTTCATAAACAGTTTAATTCAATCTACTCCCTGCTTTTTTGTCAGTTGTCCAATTTTTTTGGCATATTTTTATTTAGTTTCGCAGCGTAATGGTACGCAAGTTCTCCAGTTTGTGAACATTTTTGAGGATGTTTTTAAATATTGGCTCTTGTTTAAGTGAAAACACTCTTTTATTTCCAATCTGTGGCTCATAAACAAATTTATTTTCAGTACACACTTTGCCTGCGCTCCTAATCGAGCTAGCATGATTTTAGCTATATCCAATTCTGATGATGGTTCAATATACAATTCTACCTTCTAACACCATGACTGCAGCCTCCTGTATAGTTTCTTTAGATGTTCTTATCCTTTTTTCGGTCCATATTGGGAAATATGTGAACTCTGCAATTGAATATAGGTAGGTACTATAGTAAGCAGAAAAACAACATAAATAATAAAAGACACATGTCAGTATTTAAATGCCCCTTTTAACACTTCAACGTTTGTCTCTTTCAACACAACGGAATAAAGATGGCCAGTTTTGAAATTTATGTAAAACTTAGCACAAGCCTTCAGTCAAACTGCATATAACACATAAATCCACAAGGTGTCAACTTTAAATCATTGAATTCAGCTTCTTAAGAATCTGACAGCCACAAACTTTTGAACAGTATTCGGTGACACCACAAGGTTTCGTGGATTATTGCCTGCCCTAGAGACATCTATCGACTAGTAGCATCAATTTATATTTGTAGCAGATTAAAGGTTGTAGCATCTGTGCTCTTTCAACATTTGCCCTTTCATGCCACCTCTCCCTACTCATGAATAAATTGACAGTGTCTTTCGCTTGAACATAATAAATTTGAAAACTTACGTCTTATTATGATTGAGAGAAATCTTTTAATTCTTTTGTTTTTATTAGAAGAACATGATAAAAAGTTGCCATAATTATAATACGGTATTTAATATAATAAGAATTTCCTCTGACGTACAAATGAATAAAAATGAATTTTTCATTTTGGAAAAACGTGATAAAAATTGTATCTTGCTTCTTTGTACATTCGACATTGAATATTTTGATCTTTCTATATGAGAATTTTCCTCATAAAATTTGAGGCAATGACAATTTTCTATTTTTGAATAGCAACTAATAACAAGCGAATTGCGCAATAATTTGAGCGAGGCGCGATCCCAAAAATTGATAGTTCAATAATTTAATAAAAATGTTAATTTACTTTTGTCAAAACTACATATTTTTGGTAGGGTTTCCACTTGATTCGTTTGAAACCTACATTCGGCAAGTTCTCTAGCAAAATATGTTTCGTGATCATAATGTATACCAGATAATGTTGAGTAAATGTTTCAAGAGTACCTGTGTATAGGGAAATTATTGTTGGATCAGCCACGATTATCGGTAACATTACGATCACTTGACATACTACTGTTAATTCAATTCATGAGTAAAAAATCTCATAAGCCGTAGTGATTTTTAATTTGACAGCGATAAAAATTTACTGCAACCTTTAAACCTTTTGCTTACCAAGGCATCAATTTGTATCCTAGAAGCATTGTTGTTATTTGATTTGTTACATATTTATTAAATTATCTTACCGAATTATACTCGGCCTTTTTCTTAGAAGGTAACAGCTTTCAACGAATTGTTGATGCAAATTTGTTTAGTTCAATTACCCAGCAACAAACACTTTCATTAAAACGGAAAATTTATTCGGAAAAATTTTAAATTTTCGTGGAATTACATGTGAAAAAAATGTTTAATCAAGAATAACTACTTGACCATTTAGTTCACTAATACAAAAATTATATTCACAAATATATCCGTTGTAAGCCCACGTAGTTGTTTAGATGTGTAAATTGCATTCACGCCATTGCCATATAAAGCAGCCAAGTTGAACGGGTTTCTTTAAAAATAAATGCATAGTGATTGTTAGAATATAAATTAATATCCTCTAATAACATATTTCCAAAATGTATGTGAAAGCTAAACGTATCTTTTTATAACGTTACGGTATAGAAGGTTCGGTTTTTAATACGTTAATCATTCTTAGTTAGCGATCTTCGTGTGTAGGTATGTGTCGCTTTTTAAAATCAAAATGCATGACTAATTTTAATTTAATTTTGTAATAGAACCACGTATGTTCAAAGCAAACACAACAGGCAAACGAACCGACACATGTAGGGCTTTATGTACATAGGGTTCGGTAGAATTTTACCCTCAAAGCCTTTATATTACACCATTCTAAATTTCCCCCATTGGTGCAGCAGCGTTCTTTGATTTTTACATTCACGTGTGTGCCATTTGATTTTTCATTTTTATTTAAGAATGTGGGGTTTTCTTATAAACCCGTTTTGTCGCTTGTAGTTTTCAAAACAACAATGTATTGGAGAATTCTTTTAATTATTTTTACATTCCCTTTTTATCTCTTTTTAATAAATAAAGTGACATTATTTATAATTAAGAAGCATAACACGCAACGAAAGAACACCTGATGCCGCATTTCGTTCTTATTATGAGCTCATCAGAGGTGTAAACTTAAGTGCGGTATACAACTGTACAAGACGGCGGTTGGTCATTTAAACTCTCGTGGAGCAATGAACATAAGCAAAATGTGTGTCTTACGACATCTCGTGTAAAAGCATTGACACGTATGATTAGTATAAACTAAGAAAAATGCCAACAGTTAATTGTAACGACATGTAGTAGTAAGTAAGTAAGTATATTTCAGTGCGATAGCGTTGAAAACATAAAACATAGCAACAACAAGAACAACACAAACAAAAAATATAAGCTCTATAATCTAGAATCCTAGAATCTACGTGTATATAGTAAATATCTTAATATAAAAATATAATTGAGATTAAAATGTACAATTTATCTATGTATATAAAAATATTCGTCTACTGTATAAAAGCAACAACTACTTAAATGATTCTTCAAAGCAATTTTAAATTTTCTAGTATCATCAATGGTTTTAATTTCGCAAGGAAGATTATTAAAAGTTTTACTGAGAAATGTAGAAAACATTGATAGAAAATAAGATTTTTAGGTTTCTGTGCACGCAATAAATTGTTTCTTGTAGGGTAATTATGAATATCAGCATTTATTTTGATATGTGATTTGTTATTAAAAATGTATAGACAGCACTCGAATATATACAAATTGATAACTGTCATTATTTTATGGTTAACAAATATTTGTCTGCAGCTTTCTTTCATTTTTAACTCGAAAATTATGCGAATTGCTTTTTTTTGCAATTTTAGTATATCTTTTAGACTACTGCAATTGCCCAAAAGACTATTCCGTATCTCAAAATTGACTCGAAGTATGCGTAATAGACCATTTTACGAGAAGGTAAAGAGCATATCCTTGTTAATTTTCGTAGACAAAATATACATTTATTCAATTTTGTCGTTATACTTTGTGTGTGTTCTGCCCATTTAAATTTACTATCAACAACTATACCCAGTAGTTTTTCTGACGAAACAATGTTTAGATTGATATTAGACTTATTAATTGAATTGGAAAAATTTTCGTTATTGCTAGCGGATAAGAAAGGTAACAAGGAAGTTTTCTCAAAGTTGATGATTAGACCATTTGCATTAAACCAATTTTCTAAAGAATGAATCGCAATTTTGTGTGTTTGATATGAGTCCTTTAACTGAGTTACTTCGTATGATAACATTGGTGTCATCGGCATACATAGTAATAGGAAAGGGTATGTTGGCAGAGAGGTCGTTTATGTAAATAATGAACAGTACTGGTCCTAGTATTGACCCTTGTGGTGTACCGTAACACACATATTTCGGTTCCGAGTTGTGTGCGTTTAACGTGCATATCGCTATCTAAGCAACAGATTTAATGCTTGAAACGCACGTGTGTCGATAAAGCCAAGTAAAAACTTGTACAGAAGCATAACACGCAACGAAAGAACACCTGATGCCGCATTTCGCTCTTATTATGAGCTCATCAGAGGTGTATACTTAAGTGCGGTATACAACTGTACAAGACGGCGGTTGGTCTTTTAAACTCTCGTGGAGCAATGAACATAAGCAAAATGTGTGTCTTACGACATCTCGTGTAAAAGCATTGACACGTATGATTAGTATAAACTAAGAAAAATGCCAACAGTTAATTGTAACGACATGTGTGCGTTTAACGTGCATATCGCTATCTAAGCAACAGCTTTAATGCTTGAAACGCACGTGTGTCGATAAAGCCAAGTAAAAACTTGTACAGAACCATAACACGCAACGAAAGAACACCTGATGCCGCATTTCGCTCTTATTATGAGCTCATCAGAGGTGTATGGCTTTATCGACACACGTGCGTTTCAAGCATTAAAGCTGTTGCTTAGATAGTGATATGCACGTTAAACGCACACATGCCGTTACAATTAACTGTTGGCATTTTTCTTAGTTTATACTAATCATACGTGTCAATGCTTTTACACGAGATGTCGTAAGACACACATTTTGCTTATTATTTATTAGAGGAATTACTTGCAATACTTAGTGGACATGATTATCAAGTTATATAAGGGTGTCTCCAACCTCTCGGGTCAAAATTGGATATACCAAACTGAACATTTTGATATAAGCAACTTATCGGCTACTTTCATTTTTATGAGACACGAGTTCATGATAACGACGACTGGAATGCGTTAGCTAGTTAGCACGACAACGAAACAACTGCCTGGCGGTAATTAGCCTATTACTGTGACATTTGTTTGTTTCCAATTCTGACTACTACTATGCGTTTCCGGCTATAGGTTCCTTCTATTAAAATGTTTAGTTTGGTATATCATATATTCAATTTTGACCCAAGAGGTTAGAGGTACCCTATATTATTAAATATTGAATATGTGTTTAACTAATTAAATTATTTCGTTATTGCAAATTGGTTTAGGCTTTTGCGCTCTGTTGGTGAAATAATGCCATGTAGATTCGGGTCTAAAGGCCGTCGTTTATTGGAATTTCTTCCTAACGTTTTGTTAACTCGAGTGGTTAGCTTCTTCAAAGGTCCGTCCATTTCCGATGTTGGATGTAGACTGATAATTTCTGCTTCGCAGCATGCATTTATACTGGTTTTGAAAGGGCGGGGTTTGTATCGCGCCGGTAGAATGTAAATCTTTGTGAGATGCCGTTCTTGGGGGTTGGATTCCAGTTCTGGTTGAGCCTAAGGTTTTTCTTTCTATTGAATCGTTGTGAATATTTGTAGATCTCGACGGCTTCTCTGTTCTCTGTTTTGATATCGGTTAATCGTTGACAGTAACTTGGAGCTCTCTAAGAGTATCTTGTGATCTCCATTGCTAAGCGCATGTTTTGCTATCGCTGACTCCTTGGTGTTCCCAGATGGCATGTTCTTTGAGCCTCGTTTCCATTAATCTGTTGGTGGTTTGTACGTATACCTAACCTAACAAAAACAAGGTATACGGTAAGGTAAAAACAAGGCTGAGAGACAGACTCGTTTGTTCTTTGTGGGTTGATGATCAGCTGAATCTTCTATGTTAGTTTGTAGATAATTTTGATGTCGGGTCTTTTAAAATTCTACTTATGGGGTCTGTGACTTTGAATATGTATGGAAGATATGCGTGGGTGGTAGTGGGTCGATTCTCGGATTCCGGTACTCTCGATTTTTTGGACTTCATTGATCTTTTGATTTTCTTCCTGGTATACCCATGATCCTCAAAGGCCACAGTTTCCTTGTTTTTTCAGCAGCACAACTGAGAAAGCCAGTTGCTGTTCATCTTCTGTCTCCATAGTGAATTGGACTAGGATGTTGACTGAAACTGGTTAAGCTTATTATACCGTGCTTCCAAATGACATCATCTACGTACCGGAACAATGTTGCTGACTTGTCTTCCGCGACCTCAATGACTTTCATTTTAAAATTCTCCATGAAGAGATTGGTTGTCACTAGACTTAGTAGATAATTGTTCGAAGTACTCGCTCTTCCAAACGAAGTAGGTGAAGAAGCTGTCGTGAGACAGACTTTGAAAGGTTGCTGATGTCAGTTGGAAAGATTTTAGTCACGATATTAAGACATTTCTTCAGTGATCCAAGAACGCTCTCTATTGATCTCAAACGAATATCTGCCTTGGAGACCTTTGGTAAAGACCTAAAATTGGTTTTTGAGTATTTTCTGGTAGGACTTGATGAGTGGTAATCTTGTTTGTGTCGAGAACTCCAAGTTGCTATCATCGGTTAACGGTTATCACAACAGATTAGATAGAGAAGCCATTTAGATCTACAAACATCCAGAAAACTTTAACAGAAAGAAGAAACCGTGAGGCTCAACCAGATGTGCAATCCATTCCTCAAGAAAACCCGAACGACACACAGTTGACCGGCGCGATGCAAGCCTCGCCCTCTCAGAACCAATACAAATATTAGCTGAAAACTAGAAATTATCAGTTTACATCAAACATCGGAATTAAACGAACCTCTGAAGAAGCTGACGACTCTTGTTAGCGAAACATTAGGGAAGAAATTCCAATTAAACGCGGTTTTAGACCTGAATCTAGACGACACTAGTTATTTTATTATTGTTCATCTGTAAATAATTCTAATCCGTCCAACTTCACTCAATGAGATGATGGATTTGTCAATTCTAAGAGAAATATTATTCAAACATTTATGGAGAAAACTCAGAATTAATAAAAATGTGCAGTACGAAGTCTGTCTATAATAATCTGCTTAACGTTACTTATATAAGGCTTTCAAAGTCAATTTTTTTAATAAATAAAATACTGATTGAGCAACTAGGCTTTGGTTCTAGAAGAAGTTGTTGTGAGCAAGTTTAGAAGTTAACAATATGTACAATATGTGCGTTTGTGAAGAAACTAAAAAGTGAATCATGGAAAAACGTTCTTCCTTATACTTCTTATTGAAAAATTCACCTTATGTTTAGAATAAACAAATTAATAGTTATTTATGTACCAAGGCAGTAAAGTGATTCTTTATCGGACGAGTCTGAAATTATGAGACGAGCGAGAGAAGCGAGCGAGGCGAATAACAGGCGAGTCCGATAAAGACACTTTACTGACGTGGTGCATACAAAATTTTATCGCCAACTGTTTAGAATTCGGAATACAAGAAACTGAGGTATATTTAATTGCATTTTATTGAGACGAAGTAAACAGCAAATCTACTTATTATTTGTTATATTGAAATTAAACGTACACCCTGATGCATTAAAAAAGTTAATCCCTGAAGTCGAAGGAGTTCCAACTGAAAACGTTTGAGGGTTATTATCTATATTGAAAATGTGCAAATCTTCTTTTTAGATTTGGTGATAACTGAGTTGTCAGTTGGATCATCGCCTAAAATTTTCTTCGCAATTTTTGTTTTATTGAGCACAGATTCTTCAATATAGGACTCTGCAATCGTGTCACTTTTCCATCCTCCGTGGCGTTTCAAATTTTCTTTACTACCGCCTGCGTTGGCAAAGAGAGTGGCGGATGTTTGACGGAAACAATGTCCCGTGTAAAGTGATGGTTCTGGCAGATGCAGATATTTGGCAATTTTGTTTGGAATACTTCCGATAGTATGGATTCCAATCGGCTGAATAGTGCATTTACCGTTCCTGTAGGTTAGGAACAATCGATCGTGAGACGTGTGCTTAGGACGCAGAGATAAATATTTATTAAATAGTTCTATGGATTTTACTTTTCCTTCAAATTCTTCAGTGACTACAAATAAACGAGGCTTGTTGGTCTTTGTTTTGGGTATATGAACTACCAGAATTGTTTCTTTGTGCTCTATGTCACATACTTTTAAATTCCAAAGTTCTTCATTACGTAAAGCTCCAGCAATTCCAAATAAAACACAAACCTAAAACCAGTTGGGAATGCGCAAGCTTGCATTGCCGGGATGAACAAAAGAACTGCTTATTTAGCTTAAAATTTTTCGAAAATTTGACTGGACTTGTAAAATTTTTTAAATTTTTTTCGGGAGCCGATTTGACCACTTTGCCGATGAGATAGACAAAAAATGATCGAAGCAAAAATGTCTTAGATTTTGATGTTCTATAGGAATCCGAAAGAAAATTTTCAAAAATGTCAACAGGAAAAAGCTACGGACATCCAGACAGACAGACTTTGTGAATTCATAAGATGAACTTTTGTTCATCGAAAATGCAACATTATATCATTTTGGTTTTTGATAGTTTGTACAAATTACTTTCATCATCAAGTAGATTTCGTCCGGTGCATCTAGTAAAAACGTATGTATATCTTCTTGTGAAAGAGTTTTGGATTTCTTTGGAACATGATTCATTGCTTTTTGTTTTAAAAAAGCCGTTAGTTTTATATATTCACCGATGTTGACGTCTTGCTTCACTGAAAGGGTTGCCTTAAGCATGGAATAATAGGACCGCATTGAAGGGGGACAATACTTCTTTGATAAATCAGAAAAATATGCCAGTAACACGTTTTCACTATATTTCCTTACTTTGTTTCTATTGCACCACTCCATAAAAATGTCGTACTGGCGATTGTATTTTTCCCTGGATTTTTCTGGCAGAAGTTCTAAAGACGTCTCTAATGACTTCTCTTCAATTTCAGGTGGCGTGCACTGAATATCTTCCATAATTTGTTATGAATAAATTACAAGAAAACTATTATCGAGCCGTAATAGGGAGAAGCGTGACACTGACAGATAATAATTTTCGAATAATGTCAAAGTCAAAATACTTTACCTGACGCATATGTCACTTTACCTGACGCATATGTCACTTTACCAGACTCATATGTCACTTTATCTGCCGCGAGGCAGATAAAGTACATTATTGGTATAGGATAAGGTAAACTGTTTATTTACTTCCGGAAATCAATCTGATAATTGACGGCTTTACTGACGGTTGGCGATAAAAAAACTATTATCTTGTTTTTGGTGTATAAAGTGATATTTTTAATAATTAAAACTGGTCAACTAATAAAAGTAAAATTTGTCACCATTTGTCAGATTCTGTTGACATTCGTTTTAAAAAGTGGTAACCATGGTAACACTTAATTAGATTTGAAATACAGTAGCTAATTCTTATGATTTTTGTAGACTTGCGTTTGAGCTACCCTACACTAGAGCCTCAAATAAGTTGATACACGTATATGGAGGTGCCGTTCGTAATTTGGCAATTATCACTGGCTACTATAGTAAATTTTGAGCTTCGTTCTCATCGATCTCTTGATGGTTCTTATACGGTTCTTTTATTAGGAGAGAAGTTCGAACAAAATACAAAAAATTCAGTATGTGGTTACGTTTCGCACCCTTTTACTAATGGATGCTTCTTCGGCCCATGACCGCCCCCTCCATCTGCATCCAACATTGGAAATTGACGGACTTCTGAAGAAACTGTATAGTCGCATTATTTCAATCAACGACGAACTTTAGGCCCGAATCTAGACAATATTAGTTCAATACTTGATGAATTTACATTAGCCTCACTTCTAAATTGAGTTTTTTAAAATTTAATTAAATTTTTGTTTTCATTCCATTTTTGAATGAGTCTCCCGAAAGTGACAATAACAATTCACAAATAATGTTGAATATAACGAGGATTAGAAATGATTTCGTAACCTAACTTGTTTTTATTTTTTAGATTATTATCATGGTAGTGTGTTTTGTTCTTGTTTGGGATTACTATCCAAAGGTAAAGTTTGCTTTTTTCAGTATGGGCTTGCCAGCTTCAACCCCATAACATTCGCGTAATTTCCGCCTGAGGAAATGTATTTCCAAAGAATGCGGAATGTCAACAAATATTGTCAGCATTTCGTGACAAATTTCCAGGAACAAATTCAAGCGACTTCACAAATAACCTGCTAATAGCGTAAATACAGAGTGGCCCACCGAAAACAGACCGACGTTTTTAGAGCTATTTTACACTTTAAAAAAAAAGGTCGGACAGGTCAATTTTTGTCTGGAGGGGGACATTTTCCGAAGACAAAGTTCACCCCGAAATATCAACTGGGTTACTACCAAGTTACTATCAGGACTATAAATAATGTAGCAGAGTAAGATGAAACACCGGTCAGAAAATTGAAACCAGTTCTATGGCCACGCTACTGAGGATGATTGCCGCAGCAGCAAACAAAATGTCTCAAAGAAGAAGAAGTTCCAACAGACCACGTCTCAATAACCCAAAAATGGTAGTATAAATAAAGATTTAATGAATACTATTATGACGTTGAAGCAGAAAGTCACACGTTGTAGAGCGGTTAAGTTTGTATTTTTATTTGGACGCAAATATCTGTCCCGCTTACGTCAAAGAATTTTTAAATGTATGTTATTTCTTACTTACTTAAAGCTATCCCAAAGTGTCAGATACATATTTTGAGTGGAATTCAAGTAATAATTCATATCATAATAAATCGGAACCGTGGGATACCAAATCTACACTTACAGCTCTTCTAAAGTGAGTGTTCTGTTTTTTTGATAATATTCTATTTTGTTAATCAATGTTTCAAAATCGACCAGTTTCATAAGGATGAAATTGTTTGGGTTCTTCTATTCCCAAGTCTGACATTATATGGTTAAAAGCTCTTTGCCCTTTTTGTTCTTGAATCCATTTACCCACCCACACTGACCGTTTTTCTTTTTTATCAAAATGTTCAAAACTTTAACCGATTTCAAAGTTAGTACGAAATAATTATTAAAATGTAGACATCGGGGGTCTAATTTCAATCATTAACTGGTGGCGATTCCAGCTAATACAAAAGTCCCATCTACTAATTCTTTTGGGGTTGATGTAAGTATTTAATAAAATATCTCACTAACGAAGAAAAAATTAAAATAAAAAAAATGTTGTTTGTGCACGTTCGGATCGCACTTTCGTTTGATGTTGCTTTCGGGCGTAATCGATGCCTGTAAGGACATAGACACCCCTTGGGGACCGACCTTAAAAAACGAGTAAGCACATTTAATTAGATGGGTACCTACTATTTAATTTTAGATTAATTTAGTCAATATAAAACTAATTATTTCATACTTTCCAGGTTTATTTTATCCGTTTAATTTTTATTATTACTATTAATGTTTATTCAAGATCTTTAAATTTTCAAATAATTATTTCCGTAATTTAACAAACAATTTCTATAAATAAAAACTAAAAAAATACAAATACTTTTTAACCCATTTTAATTATTCATCTTGTGTTATAGATATGAAGAAATTTAAGCTACCAGGAAGATATTTATTATTGTGAAACCCTTTCTGCTCTGATTCAAACTCTTATTACAATATTAAACAACAATTTATATGATTGCATGACAAACTATAAATAAGGTAGTCAATTTAGTATTGTTATTACAAAGAGAACTAAACGTCAACTTACGTAAACTGATTGTTTTCGGTAGTGCACTGCAAGGTAATTACTAGTAACTCTAGTATAACTAAGAATACTTATTCATGCTAATATATTATCCACATGTATAAGGTTTTAAATGCAAAACAGGAGTATAAAATGCACGCTTGAATTCTGCAAGCGATTCGTTTTTATGTTATCATTTTATGGCAATTATACATATTTCCCTTGAGGTATTATTTCACTTTATACGCTTTACATCCAGTTTCCATTTAAATATATATGTCACAAGTAGTTTTGAATAATGCAGGTTTCTTATTTTTTGAGAAATAATACAAATTGAAATGTTCCTTCATGTATTTCTACATTTTTTAATGGTAAAATATTAATTTGAATTTTTGGTATAAATATAGAATCGTTAATTAGGAATAGTGTACCAAGAATTTTTTTTAAAAGATTGCATTCCGTTTGTAATCCACACACAAGAAATATACGTCAAGATATAGAGAAGCAAATTAATAATATATACCTACGCCATGCATTTACAACAAAAAAAGGAATGTCTACATCAAGATTTTCGTTTACAATGCAGAAGTACAAACTTCAATAGTAACACAAGCTACCGTTCCTCCCTTAATACCAGTGCCTTACAGCGCTGTTCGCCCTTTCAAATTCAAAGAGCGACTAACATAAAATTGAATTAAAAACTCCTAAGGATAGCTTTTATAAATTTCCACACATTTAAATGTTCAAAGTTGAAATTGCGAATAACTCAAAGAGATTCTAATTTGCAAATTAAATTATTCATTTCGATTTTCAGGTAGTTCTTTTTTATATAGGGAACACAAATTAGTTTCATAAAATAATTAGAATGTATTGAAAATGGAAAAATTCTTCAAGAGTTTGAAGGGTAGTATTTTCTTTAAGCTGAAATAAATAACAGTGCGCTTTCAAGGTTTTCCAGATCGTTAGACACCCTAATGTCGGTACAAAACACCAAGACGTATAAATATTGCACAATGCATGCACTACACTACATTAAAACTCGGTACTACACATAATTAAAATGAAAGTTCTGAGAACAAAAAGTTGGTTTGAGAGAAAGAGACGTCAAAGTCCGATTTGGGTGTCGCTTAAGGGACGCTTTAAATAATGTGCCCGCAAGTTTCTAGAACGACAACGGCGCTCGACCGAAGGCTAAATAATGACCTTTGGACCCTAAAAAGCTTTCAATTGATTTCTCTTAAATACTATCAATTGTGTTGGATGATGGTGTAGAACACATTTTTATGAGTTGTCTATACTTAGACTCATTTTGCAACTTTGTTCTTGAAAATATTCTTTTTCTTTTGGTTTTCCGCTTTATCAATTGCATTTCCATATTTGCCAAATGAGTTTCTTGGGTCAATGTTAGTGCATAAAATATCTGGAAGTCCTTTTGTCAAAATATGGAAATGTAATTGACAAAACTAAAAGAAAAACAATGTAGTTTTGTTTACTGCCTAACAAAATTGAAAGGGTGGAATCAATAATTATGTACGTATTCTTTTAAGATTCGTGAAGTTTCAAATACACATATTTTCATAAATAATATTCAATGAAAAATCAATTGAACAAGGTACTATTCTGTGAGAACTCATAACGACCCGTAAACGAGTCGTTAGTTAACGATTGTCGGTATTTTAACGACTTTTTGTTGGAACGTTATTCTGTAGGCAAATACCCGTCGTTGATTGATGACTATCTGGCAGCCCGAATTTTTCATGTTTGACTGGTTATAACTCGATAACTTTCCATTACATTAAGCTTTGTGCTCATTACATTTTTGTTCAGTATGTCATAGCTAGAACATATGTAAAAGCCAATTGATTTGACCGGAATAGATTTTCCATATGACTAGTGCGGGGTTCTTTATTCGTTCTGATAGATTTGTTTACGTTCAGCTTCTCTATAAACAACATATATAAATTGTTGGATTGGAGTTTTTTGAGCACGTTTCTTTTTATCACTTGTTTCTGGTACGTTGCTCGTCGTATCGCGCTCTCTATAGAAAACTGAAATTACAAAAAGGCGTAAAAACATTGACATGTACAGAATACGATATAGACAACCAGTCGTTTAAGCTGTCGTTAAAAAAGTCGGTCACAACTATTATATAGGTCAGAGCAAAGTGGTTATATGGCTCAAAGTCGCGCGTTTATCAAATTTGTTAGTTTCCGTACAATAGTCAGTTCGGAACTCAGTTTTCCATATGACTACTCTGCAAGAGAAACTGCTTTGTGTACTAAAGCACGCGGACAGTTTTTCGCTAATTAATGCCCATCTTCAGAAGGTAATAATAACTGGATATACCAGGTCAGCAAAGCTTTGAGATCGCGAACAGAAAGTCGCAAAACACCACGTGTTGTGGGAAAAATAATGGGAAAATGTAAATTGGAACATATTGTGGTTCTTTTTCCTTTGGTTTCAACTGAATATACTTTCAACCATAATTGCCGAGAAAATGTTCTGGTACTTAGGGGCACAAAATGTATTGTCTTTGTGATCTGTAAATTTACAAACTTTTAACACGCGTTTATATTTGTGCCTTGTACGATGCATGTCTCATTGAATTGTATCTGTAATGCTATTAGTCCGGGGGCGGCGTTACATTTTTGGTGATGATTTCATACCATTTGCTTTTGTGTATGATCATAGATACATTCCTGATAATACAGACCTGCTTTTTTAAGAATAGGTGGGGTTGATCCTTGTAGTTTTTGCGCTGACCTTGGAAACTGCTCCATCACGTGAGATTTTTTGAAATTTTACCTAAAATGTCAAAAAAAAATTTGTTTCAGTTTTCCTAATCGCTTTGACTGGTCGGATCTTCTTCATCTTGCTTTTGATGGTTGGAATTGTGAGGTTGGATACTAAATAACTTTTCACCAAACTAGTTCGTCGCGGTAACTCGGTAGACTTTGCATGAATAAACCTCTGGAATTCAGAATTGTTCCTTCAAAAAGTATTTGTATAAATACTACGTTAAGTGCATCGGTGTAATGTTGGTTGCTGCATATTTGATTTCTTAACATACATAAATAAACATTGATGTAATGTGCCTAGCTTCTAAAATATAAAATATTAGTTACAATAGACTTCGTTGGATGAGTCGAATTATAAATACACTTGTAATCAATCTGCTTACTAAAATAAATTATTTTCCTTACTTGTACTTGAACATTACTGAACGAAAGTTTAAACATTAGGATACACCTTTGCAAATAAATGAGTATGTAAATCGTTTATGAACATATGATTCTTGAAATACTTATTACAAACTTGAGCCTATTACAACTGTTAACACACTGTTTACACCTGCTTCAAAAACAACTACAATTAAAGGATAAAGGGTTAAATTATCTGTTATCTAAATTACTCTGCTTCATTACTTGGAAATGAAAATAATGTTATGATTGATTTATGCAATTTCTGTGATGATAAGCAACCTTACATTGATTAAATATACCCAGAAACTTGTTTAGGCATATTTGTATGTGTACTGATAAAACTGAAAATAATTCTGAAATTAAATGAATAGTAATGTTATCAAATAAATAAATTAATATATGCTTACCTAAACTAAATACTTAAAACAGTCAAACACTTAAAACTAGAATGTCAATCAATAATGTGGAATTAGCTTATATGCCATTTTGAATAATGTGGATTTCGACGCATGTCCGTTTTGAGTAAAACATGAAGTTTCACTACTGAACGTTAGTATGTATACTGTGGTAGTACTATGTAATGTGATTGTGGAGGATTGAACCAAAAAAATATTGGGTTTCAATGGAAATGCATAAAAGTGGTTAAAGTAGCTATTTTTTACTATTTTAACTAAAATTTCAAAATAATCTACAAGAATCACCCTACCAATTTCTTGAAACTTATCTCACAAGCACTCGTTACGTTATAAAATCACAATATGTGGCCACATCTAGTGCCACTCAGTGTTAACAGTAGCATGTCTGAAACTAATCTGTCACTTTGTAGACACACATGTAATCAAATTCATCATGTGACCCATGTTTGGGTTTTAAGTCGACAGCAGCTCATATTGTACAGTAGTGAACTTACACTCTCAGGTTCTCTGACTCCTGAAGAGTCCCAAAAGGAAACAGCTGTCAAATGATTGTCGCTGTTTGTTTGCTATTATTGCTTTGTTTTTATGTCAATGTTTAGTTGGACAGCTACAAAGTTAGGAAATGGTTTTATCATTTGCAACGCTGCCTCCGGACTATTGTGTAAAATATATGTATTGTAAACCCGATGAATCTTTTATTCTTCTCTTGTATATTACAATAGACTAGATACCTCATACGCCTTTCCTTTCAGAACAATTATTTAGTTTCATTTTCTTAAAGTCTCTTACTTTTGTTACATCGTACTTACTTACATTTTCTTCTAGCGACCAAAGTATTTTTTATCACTTTAAATATTCTTCTAGAACATCTCTTGTCCTTTCAAGAACTCATCAGCATATGCTAACTTTTGCTGTAGCAGGTTGAACTAGTTTATCGGAATTTTCGAAAACCTACACTACGGCCTTTTTTAAATCCAGATTAAAGAGGGTTGCTGAAAACATACGTATTTTCTACTCCTGCACTTATTGAATGTTAAAAAGAAGACTACAGTTTTCTGTCAAATTTTTACCTAACTTGCAGTATTCATCATCATGGCCCAACCTCATTATCTTTCTTGGTACATATTTCAAATTTTCACAAAACTTTCATAGTTATTCCTTTTACTATGGTGACAGACTTTTCTATACAGGTTGATTGAAACCAAATTCAGGGCCCACTGATTTACTCTTTTATTATCTATGATAGACAAAAAGTTTATTCAGAAAAGTTTTACAAGTATACAAGATGACTTTTGGTTAAAGCGGAAATGACATCAACTTTATTTTTTTAAATAAAACATGTAGTATTTTTAGGTTAAAGTTATTCTTTGATAAAATCTCTTTAAACTGTAACTGTAACACAAGTATAGCGCTAAAGTTACTAATAAATTAGTTATTTATTATTTAAAACCCAAAGATATGCTTGATTGGTACAATTAATCTTAGGATTCTGTGAAAACTAATGTGCACAACGGTCAGAATACAATTGTTAGTAGTCTTTAAAAAACTATAAAACAGGTATAGCGTTTAAAGTCACGAATCACGAAATCAAAATTTAACATCAGCCGATCATCAAATTAATATTTTGCAACTTATGAAAACAGAAAACATCTAATATAAAAAACAGCTTATAAATATCTCTAACCAAACAACAAAAGAAAAAACTAGTTTAACAAATGTTCAATGTGCCCCCATTTTGTTGTATACATAAGCGGCTTCTATTCACTACTACTTCTGTGTAGATCTTGCAGCATTTCGGGTGTTATTTCATCGTATTCTGACTAAGATTAATTGTACCAATCGAAAGTATCTCTTTAGATTTTGAATAATAAATAACTAATTTATAAGTAACTTTAGCGCTAAACTAATGTTATAGTTTTTTAAAGAGAATTTATCAAAGAATCACTTTAGCCTAAAAAATACTACATGATTTATTTCAAAAATAATAATAATAATAAATTTTGTGAAAAGTCTGGAAAATACTGATCTGTATACTTGTAAAACTTTCCTTAATAAACTTTTGTCTATCATGGGTAATAAAAGAGTAAATCAAGTGTCCCTGAATTTACAATGAACCTGTATACAAGGTCTCTCACATAAAGTGAACTGCATGGGAGTTTTGGAAACGGTGAAAGATACAAGTTTGGTTCATTCATTTTAACTAAAAATGTAAAGGTTCTATACAGTCATAGCCAACACTATTCGATTGAAGGTAGATGGCGCTGTAAAAGTCTAACATGGCTATTACATGTGAAGTAAATTTGGCAGCTTACATATATGTCGTGATTAAGACTTATCGATTAGCAGTGTTTTATGCTGTTAACAATTAGCGACAGTGATTTTTCGGAAATAATCTGTTTTACCTTGCGGGATGCTTTTTTACTTATTGTTTCTCTTGTAGCGGTTTCAAAAATAACTCAAACGAGTAATACAACAAAACACAAACAAGTTTTAACACAAAATTTACAGTAAACACTCTTACATATACCAGTTACAGGAATCGTTATCAGGTGGCGATATTATCTGTCAAAATCTCGAATTTTTTTAAATGAGAAATAAACTAAATTTACGAATAAAATAGTTAAGCGAAATATAAGGTAAGTTACAACTATAAGTATATAAGGTAAGCTACAACAAATCATGTTTTGATTCGCGTTACATACAAGTTTTATCTCTAATTTTGAAAATTTTAAATTCAAATCTTTATCGAGTTATCACCGATGTTACCATCGATACTACTTTTAAAACCGACCTAACAAGAAAAAAATTGACATTTTGTAATTAGCTACGAAAAGTGGATAATTTTGACAAATTTCGAGGTCCCAAAAACGGTGACTAGGAGAGGCGAGTTTTGTTTTTCAATTGGTTGCTAGGAGATATAAATAGAATACCAATGAACATGAACAATTTGCTGATGTAAAACTGTGTATCCTAAAAACTTCCACTCACAAGGTTAAAAACCAAAAAAAACATATCAAATTAAATACCTATTGTGTTTTTTTTTACCACCGATATTTTTAGAAGATGCAGAAGTTACTCAATTAATTAGGTGGAAGGACAAAGTTGTAACAGAAGAAATACGAAGCTGTTGATATAACCCTTATACATCTTAAGAACATCAAAGTATTTGATAATTTTACAATACAATGTGCAAACAGGAACTGATAGTATTAAGCATATGCGCAGCAACAGCTAATCCGACATTGGAGGTAAAAAAAAGACTGGTTCCCTTATAAAGATACGTA
This sequence comes from Abscondita cerata, assembly GCA_030710515.1. Classification (NCBI taxonomy): domain Eukaryota; kingdom Metazoa; phylum Arthropoda; class Insecta; order Coleoptera; family Lampyridae; genus Abscondita; species Abscondita cerata. Next base: position 85,845 of record JALBCR010003313.1, read on the forward strand.
GTTGCTCGTTGGATTTTCTAATTTTTTTGAAGTTTTTATACGGTGTTTTGTACCGTGTGTTGTTTAGTGAATTTATTTATAGTTTTGTTGTTCCATATAAAAGATTTTTCTGGGTGGTAACAGTTTATAAAGTGCAATTACATTATTGTAGATTTTCTTCTTGTTTATAAAGTTAACAGTCATGCGAACTGTTTAGATACTGAAAATTTTTGAGATTTTATTTAAGCTTAAAGATGCGGTGTTTAGATCTTCAATTCAACGATTTAAATCCCAAACATTACATTTGAGATCACATGTAAAAAATCCAATAAGTTCATTGCAACAAAACTATAAATACATTCACTAAACAATACACGCGGTACAAAACACAGTAAACACTTCAAAATAATTAGAAAATCCAATAAGCAACTACTCATCTTTATGCGGCTTTATTTTACCTCCAACATCGGATGTAACACCTTTCCAGACGTTTGTAACGCGACTGGTTACTAGTAAATGAATTGGAAATTGAATTGATCTGTTTCTATAAACTCTTTTTAGTTCACTTTATCTGAGACACTCTATATATCTGATGTTGTACTGGTAGCATTACTATCGTTAATGGTTGATTGATTTTTCTTAAAACCAAATTGATACTCACCGGTAATTGGACACACATTTTTTGTACTTTTTTAAACAAACAACCTTACATCCTACAGTAACATTCCTTTGTAGTTTGCACACTCCATTTTGCTTTTTTATAATAATTACTTATTATACTGCTTTTTACATGTCTTTTCTAGTAGATGGCTTTAGGACACCATTCCAGGCAGCTTTCATTAAGAATCATTTGTTTCTTTGTTCTTTATTAAATTTACTTTCTTGTTTCTGATAAGTTCTCTTCTTGGCTGAAAACTCTTCTTGGCTACATTTTTTTCTATAGAACTCTCCAGTGATCATCTTTGTCTTACAGTCCACATCTTCTCATTTCTTTCTCATTCATTTGAGAATGCACCCTTCTTTTCATCTATCAGTTTCTGGCCTTTTCTTTTAAGACTTCTGCCGCTTGTGTATATTTCAGCTTACTTGTGCCAACGTTTTATCCTGTTACAGCTTTCTACTGGAACACTTTGAATATTTATTGGTTAGGTTTAAAACTTTAATTCTGAAGCGTTTCTTCCATCAATTGAATGATGACGTATGCCAACTTGATAATATTTTTCTATGAAAACGCTGCTCTGTACTACTATTGTCTTGTTGATAGTGATCCTGCCAATCTTGGTATTGATACCTTCAAGCAACACTCATTTAGTAGTGTTTGTATCATCAGCAGCGAATTGATTTTTTTGTATAGCTGAGTTGAGGTGCAGTATCTGTAATTGTTACATTCATTCGATGCGTTTTGAGTCGTTAAGGCCATGGTTAATCTTTCTGATTGTCAGTATCAAACATTCACTATTTGTTTGTAGAAATAATGCAAATATTAATTGTTGATTTCAATTGGATTCATTTTATAGTTGTACCAAAATAACCCGACCTCTTAATGAAACATATTAAATACGTATTAGATACGGATTTATTTGGTTTGATTGTTTGCTTATGGTTTTCTCTTTTTTTATGTATAATTGTCGTATTTTGTTTTATAAAAAATTTTATAAAAAAAAAATGCTTTTAATAAAAGCTCAACAGTACACAATGTATTACTTTAATTTATTCGAAGTTCTGTAGTTTAATAATTCGTCAGTATAAAGTACTTACTAATGTCAAGTATTTAGTTTATTTATTTTAACACATACTGTTCTTGTAATTCTAATCAATCCACAATTAATATTACACGTTATAACTAGCATTTAGTAACTTGAGGCTCAAAAGTACATGACTACGCTTTTATCAGGGTGATTCATTACTATTTGAAATAATTTAACACTAGAATCTCGACCTCCAAGTTTTGAAGATTTATCTCAAAACACTCTAGATAAATGTCATCGCTCATTACTAGAGTTACAGGGTTAGTTTTGTTTAGAAAATCTTAAAACAAAAGCATTTGTAGCTCAGTATTTTAAAATAATTGACGTATCATTTCATATTTGGCAGGAAGTGTAGGAGCTTACTGTACATCCTTCTAAATTACGTTAAACAAACATTTCTGTCTACTACCAAGAGGCGTACGATAGGGCCAGTGACCCGGTTAATAGTCCCCAAATTTTACGTCACTGGCGGAATAGAAATTTTAGTAGAATTTTTCGATTCTCAATATTTTTTAAGTAAATAATGTACTCTTTCCTTATAACTTGATTAAGTCAATGACTTTTTCGAGATATTTTAAGTTAAACATGAAGCTGTATCATTTTTTAAATTTTGGCATGTAACTCGGTAATAACTAGCCATACCACGTTTTGAGCCAGTGGATTGCATTTAATACGCAAATTAAACTTTAATCCCGTATTAACAATAAAGATACTAAGATTTATTGACAAAAATAAAATAGATCTTCCTAACTTTAAAAAATAATTCAAAGTGATTTTCAAAATATTATTAAAGGAAATAACCTGATTTCTATTTAAATTACAATCCGATAAATCACATTTGATGGATAATTTTTCAATACTATTTATTTTGTGTAGTTGGCTCTGAACTGAATCCATTCTTTTGATCTAGTGGGGGTGCTTTCATTTTTTCAATTCAATGGTACAGCTCATGTTTAACTAAAATATCTCGAGAAATATTGACTTAATCAAAGTAGTGAGGAAAGAGTATATTATTTACTTAATAAAGCTTGGAGGATCGAAAATTGTACTAAAATTTTTATTCCGCCAGTAGCGTAGAGTTTGGGCACGATTAACCGGTCAGCTCATACCTGTCAGTACGTCTCTGATAGTAGACAGAAATGTTTAACATAATTTAGAAGGGTGGTGGATGTACAGTGTCTACACTCCCTGCCAAATATAAAATAAATACGTCAATTATTTTAAAATACTAAGCACAAATCGTTTTTAAATTTTTAAACAAAACACACCTGTAACTTAGTAATGAGCGACCTTTCATTTAGGTGTTTTGGGTTAAATCTTCACTAATTAAGGTCGGGATTCTAGTGTTAAATTGTTTCCAAATAGTAATGAATCACCCTGTATATATATTATTTAATAAATATATACGGGTGTCTTTAGGTAAGTGCCCATTAGAAATATCTGGAGAACCGTGGTAGCGAGAAAATCAGAATTTGGTATGCAGCTGTTTGTTTTTAAATATTTTTTTAAAGTGGCAGCCACTTCCGGAAAGTACAGAAAGTTGATGACAATCTAGGTTTTTAAATGTAATGACTATGATTCCTATTTTCTTTTTTATAGATTCCAAGTTGAATCTTTAGGGTCAACTTTATGTAAAAGTACTTCCTAACCTAAAATGTCAACTTTCGGTGACTTTAAAGATTGTTTTATGTCAAAATTGGCAAAAATCATCTATGTACAGAAAAAATTGTTGCAGTAGAACTAACTAGGATGGAATAGCAAAAGTACCTTACACATAAGTTGACCCTAAAATTCAACTTGGAATTATAAAAAATAAAATCTAGTCATTACATTTAAAAAACCTAGTTTGTCATCAACTCAGATACTTCCGAAGTGACGCCATTTAAAAATAATTTAAAACAATAGATCTTGGTCACAAATAGCGCATACCAAATTCTGATTTTCTCGCATGTACGGTTCTCCTAGATATTTCTAATGGGCGCTCAATAAAAACACCTGTATATTTACATTACAAAAATTGAAAGTTGGTTATTTCTCACCTCTAACTCCATAATAAAAGTACTTTGAAATGATCATTTAAGTCCGACCAAAATTATGAAACATCACCCAACTACCATTAATTATGTACCAATCTCATTATTCTACCTTGAACGTTAGTAAAGTTATGTCAAAAAATAAAAAATCTAGTTGTAACTCGACAATGAGATTTTTTGGGCATGTTTTCTCCTGAAGCAGATAGAACCTTGATGGCACCTTAAAAAATTCATATACATAAATGGGCCATCTTTATCTAGAAAAATAAAGAATTTTTGTTTATTTGTAATAACTTCTTTATTTGCATGAATGCAAAATAACTCAATATTGTATACTAAGCCACATACTTATCACATAACCTATACAAACAAATTGTAATTGTTGAAACGTATTTAAATTTACATATGGTCATTATCAGGCAGTACTAAAACCTGAATAGGCAAAGAAATTCCACGATTCTGTATTTAAAAAATTAATGCTGCTCCTAATGATACAGTGAATTCGGATACGAAATTTGATGGCGTGGTTTAATAGCTACAACATTGTACTTAAAAAACCTACTTAAGTTAAGCAATTATTATTAAATAATGTCAAACCTACTTTTTAAAAAACTTTTATATTAAAAATAAAAACAAAAACAAACTGACTGGTAACGTCACTGGACGTTGCACCCTTTGCATGTATATGTGTTGTGCGTGACGGTAGACACATATACATGGGACCTCCCCAACGTCGATTCCGAACAGTTTAAGTTGAGAGGTTTACTAGGCAAGTATATGCCCGCTGGTTTGCCGTGCCTTGCGAGTACGGCCAAAAATTCTATGTTTGCACCGAGATTGAACCCGAAGGCGTCTGCTTAACAGCTAATGCACTGCAGAGCTACGACCGCACATTACATCCTAAACTTTAAGAAGACCCTGTTAAATTATTTTTCAGCGGTCAGTCGGTAGCAGCCAGTTTCGTGGTCAGTTGGTAAGCTATTTATCCCGGGCAGCCAGTTCTTTCACAGCCATTCGGCGGCAGCCGCGTCCAGGCGGTCAGTTGTCTATGGGACATGGCCAGTTGGTAGCGGGCAGTTATTAAAAACTGAGGAGAAAAGTTGTTGGAATTCTATTCTCTATAGCTTTTGTTTGAAACATTTTTTTCTAAAACACCAATTTCATTTCGCTTTGTGAGAATGAGTGTTTTCAAACTCGTCTTAGAGATCTTGGGCGTGTGATACCTCGCTTTGTCTCGACGCGACGTACTCACGTACGTAGGTAGCGTTCGTATAACGGTTTATCAATTAGATACATTTAACTATTGTGCGCCAATACTGAAATGTCTAATTCGATTTACAAAATTGCTTTGCAGTGCACATTTTCTTCATAAATGTTAATTTTTTCCTACAACGTATCTGATTTTACTCTACATCTTTTAAATAAAATGTTAAGATTTTTATAAAAATTTTGCATATGGGTTTCAAATATAATAGTGTAAATCTGATTAGATTTGGAGTACAATTAATCAAGTCAAAATGGCCGTGAACCTACATAAATTTTGAAATCTTCGAATGTTGACTATTTGAATATTTATTTATTTTACACGTTCTTTGAGGTTTATTAGTATCAGGGCGATGTGAACTTCTGCGTTAAGCAGCATTTCTTTCTAACTTATTTGCTACTCGAAAATTCTTGTATTCATCTTTTCATATAGGTACACCATAGTGTGCACCTTCCCTTATCAATTACTACTTGTTTATCTCATTATCATCTCTATGTATTTAATTTTTATTGAAAATTAATGTATAGTAAAATAGTATTATCAATATTGATCGCTCTACATTTCGTGAATGAATTCCATTATAACACTTTCCAGTTAGACAAAGGCAAATCTAAATGGGATTAACGCATTCCTCAACCTAAACTCTTATAATTTTATCCTTTGTCTACAAAGAGGTGTAGCGCAAAATTTATTGCAAGTTATTTTTCAATTAAATTTTACAAGCTAGTAAAGGAAAAAATCATATATTTCTAACGTATTATTAAAAAACTTTCAAGTAGGTATGCGAGTAATGTAATGCAGTTTCGAAAATGCATTGTTCGAAATTTGTCTGTTCGGTTACAGAAATTTCATTTTATGCTTTATTATAAATATCTGATATCGACATTGTGGTGTCAACAAAAATTATATCGAAATTTTTTCAATGCAACGAATTAATAAAAGAAATCCTGTAAATCGACGAGCCGTCCATGAGTTCCCTCCGGCTGCAAGGACTATACAACTCTTTGCTTCTCGAAGTAAGAAGATTTATGTCTGAATTTTTTTTCCTTTTCACCTCCTTTTTGCTGTAAGAAGGGCAAGTTCATGGCAGGTTCTGTCAATGTGGTGGATCTTTTCTTCTTTATTCGTCGATTCAAGATTTTTCAATTCTTTGACCGTCTTAATGATTAAAGCAGCAATTTCAACAACTGGACTTTACTTTGTCCTTGTTGAGATCACGTATTAGTTTTAAATAATTTAACTTTATTTGCTCGATTACACAAGGGCTTCCCAAGCCAACTTAAATGTTATTTACTAGCAGTTCGTTTCTGTTTCATTTAACTTTGAAAGAATGTGAATACGCGCTTGCCTTAATTAATTAAATCTCCGCTCTATGCAATGTAAATGTTTATTTTACATACTGCCAAAATATTCTCTATAACAATATTTCACATCAATCTTTTTGTTAGTTGTCAGAATTCAGGCTTTATCATCATCTGTCACAGTTGTGATCAATTCCAGTACCATAATAATTTCGCCCCAACGTATAAATTTCTCTCATAATTTTTATTGATTAATCTTGGTTGTTTCAATTCTCGTCAGTGCGAAGCGTGTTGTTATTGGCACCAAAGAACACATTTCGAGAATCAATTTGTACCCAAGGGATTGTAACGTGTCACCCCTCCCTTAAGTTCTTACCTACAGAAACAATTTCTATTCCATTGCTTTCAGTTGTAGTAAACCACAAGTGCACAGTGGCGTATTAATTTCATTTGTAAAATTGAAGTTAATAAATATTCTATGTACGGCTGAAATACATTTGATTCGCAGATAAATAGGAGGATTTCTGCTTGGAAGGGGTGTACGTTTCGTAATTTAATTATTGTGGATGTTATCTTGACACCACTAGACGTACCTTACTGGGTATGCACAAAGGTATTTAAATTTCAAACACGTAGTCTGTTGTGGATACTTCATATTACGAGTGTATCTTGTTACAAGCAACTGACTACAAAACAACTCTGTTGTATTCGCATTTGAACGGACATCTCTGTTTACCTTTGTAATAATTAATTACTGCTACCATTAAACAACTACAACGGTAAGTCGTTGTAAATCTTAGTTTCCACAATTAATTAGCGTTCTGCAGCTATTATAAAAAATAATGTAAACTACACCAGTACAATTAGTTTCTTAATTAATTATTATAAAGCGACGCATCTCTACAGATTAGATAAGTCGCGCGAAAGTTTTCTCCGCAGGGTATAAAGTTTACGGACAAGAAATGTATCCAAAGCGACAAACAAGGAAGTATTAGTCCCCATAAGGGCATCTTAAAAAAGATTCTTTTCTGTTCTACGAAGAACCATTTAGCTTAATTTAACGTCAAATAAGTTATTTTTAATATCTGCGACATAGAAATTTTAACTTCTGTATTCTGTATTGCTGGTGGTTTAATTAATTAATTAACATTTTATTATTATTTCTCAAATAAGATGGATAGTTATGCAGTGGTTTAGAAATTTAACTTCTTTTTACTCCATATCTTATAAATAAGATAGGAAGTTATACGACAGTTTCAAAGCGAAAATTTCGGAAAGTTTTACTACACCTTTTTCCTTTTTTTGTCCGTCTGTATGTAAACAACATATCAAGAAAGAAAACCACTAGTCGATTTTTATGAAACTTTGCACTTGGGTTAGTTTTAATTGTTAAATTGTTAAAATGTTCTAATGTCACTATTAATCTATAGTTATAATTTGAAGTATTTTTGTGTTCGTCGTCGGCTACGTTTTACTTGTCCCTCGTGTCTAAAATGCTGTTTATAAAACTTATTGCACAATATACTATTAAACTATTTTTTTATTACTGATGTATAACAATCTTGTGACACTAATTGTTTGTAACAATATTTTACAAATTTTAATTATACAGAAACTTTTGTTTGAACTATTTTTTTCTAAAATGCATTTTTATCTCCTCTTTCATTTTCAACTCGTCTTAAAAAGGAACGTACGTTTGACGCTGGTAGACGTTTTGGGCAAAATCTTTATCGCCACCCATTTCCGATATTCTTTTACACGTTTGTTAGTGTCAGAATGATGTGGAATTCTGCACAGAAACGTTTGTTTTTACTTTTCTGGTGAATTAGAGTTATAATGCTATTCCCGTCTGTATGTAAACAATATAAAAAAAAAAAGGCACCTAGTTCGAATTTTATTAAGTTTGTCACATAGGTGTTACTTATAATACCTAATATTTATTTCACATATTTTTCTTCAAATAGAAGTTGTTTGTAGTTTATTATGCACAACTTTTGTTATTTGATCCGATAAGTAATGAGACATGACATTGGACACTAATATTGTTTAAAGAATCTCCAATTACACAAGAAAATTATGAAAAAATTATAATCATTTTTATCCAAAAAGCATTTTTTTAAATTTTTCAACTTTCGACTTTTAACCTTAAGAAACATGTTCAAAGGGAGACAGGAGTTTGGGAAAACGGGTATAAAATGTATAATAGTTGTAGGCAGTGGCGGCTTGTCCATATGGTCATTTGGTCAATGACCTCCCAAAAATTTTGACAATATATAAAAAATATTCATTATTACGTGTTTTATTAAAATAGGTAATACCTTAAGTCGCAGTAGCTAGTACAATAACTTAAAATTTATCGGCCGTCGTTCGTAATTCATCCTCTCCCAACCTTGGGCTGGCGGTGCGAATTGTCCTCATTGAATTAGATCTACCGGAAAACTCGAAAAACGTGCAGCGCCCGAATAAACCCGAACGTCCGAAACAATAATCAACTTTGGGTCATGAGCGGATCCGCAGTTTACGTTGACTTCGTATAATTGTACAACTACGCTCGATTTTTGATTCGATTTTCGCGTGTTTAAATCAATTTAGAATTTATATTGATATGTTTTACTGTTGTTGTGTTGTTTTGTAAAAATAATATTTTTGATTCGCGTGTGCATGCGCTATAATAGAAAATGTCGGTAGTGCAGAAAATTAAACAACTAAAAGTGCTAACAAACTTAATTTTACAAAATTAGTTGAGTTCAAGGCAAATGGTCGTCCTTTGCCAGAACTAAGTTTACGACAGACTAGCAAAGACAAAAATAAAGATGTTCATCGAAACTTTTGCAAGGTAATGTACAGATTTAGCTAACTGGATATGTGGTTGTGAAGTATCAAATGTATTTTACTGTTTTGTTTTGTTTATTATCTTCTAAAGACTCTCGTCAGACTCGCTATAGTCCAAATCCGGTGTAAGAGATTTAAAACATTTAAAAAGAAATAAAAAAAACATGCTTCGTCTGTAGAACACATGAAATGCTCGGTAAATTTTGCAACCGTAGGAAATGTTGATATTCGTACACAGCTAGACAAATGCTTACAGAAAATCCCATAGAGATTTTAATGAGAATGTTTCGAAAAATCGCTATATTTTTTTTTGAACAAAATTGTAGATTGTATAAAAATTTTGCGAGATTGCATTTGAGTTATTTATATTTTTAAAGTATGTCTATTTTTAAATTAATTTTTGACCTCCCAGTATGATTGACCACGAGCCGCCACTGATTGTAGCCCATGGTAAAGTGAAGTCTGACTGTCAATGTCAAATATTCATTATGTGTTTGTAGAATATTAATTAAAGTATTGAAGATTTTGATTAGATTGAATTAAAAAAAACTGTAAATTATAATCAGAAACTAAACTAATTTGAAAAGTAATACTTTATTTGATATCAAAATGCGATCAGCAACGCATTAGTACACTTATATTTATGATCAATACCTATACTTGCATGTCATCCTTCGTGTACTCCAATATTATGATTATCTCTTTGCTAGGGAACTTAATAAAGTTTACATTTAAACAAAAACAAAATATTCATATTTCTACGCTTTTACATTTTTTATATTAATAAAATAGATGCAGGTCAAACAATTACTATATAAAAGCTTGGTCACACACCCTCAGATCCTTCATATCAAACTTAAAAATGTATAAGAAGAACAATAATAAGTAACTTTAACACAATAAAAAAGAGAGATAAAAAGTAATAAACATTCCTTACATACATAAATCAAAACTCATGTTTTACCACAACAGTGGTCTATGGCTAAATACTTTGCGTTTACTTCCAATCTGTAGAGTAAATTTAGTCACTACTTTTTTTACTTGTTATTTTTTTCCTCCTAGCACTTTATCCCATGTTTTTTTGGTCATCTTTTTTCTTTTATTTCCTATTTGTAGATTTCCATACTTTTTAATGTCTCCACCATTTTTGGTCTTTGTCTTTGTTCAATACATTCTGTAATTGGTGTCAATCTAAAATTCTGTCATATTCTAGTGTTTTTACTTCTGTGTTTTCTATTTCTATTCAATGGTACTAACTTGTTTTCCGTCTGCTTTTATTATTTGATGGTCTCATGTTGCCATAACTTGAGTTTGTCTCTATTGATTCCATTCCATCATTCTAGTAGTAATAACTTATTCCATATTTTTATTTTCAATTTTCATTTTTTTACATTTGTAAAGAAACCAGTTTACATCTATCATTTTCGTAAAAACAAAAAGTTTAGTTATTTCAAAAACAAAGATGGCGGGGGTGTTCAATTGTTTTGCAATAACCTACTTTAACTTCTTAACGGTTTGACCGATTTTGCTCATTGATATCGTTGAAAAAGCATTCTTTAAGCAATAAGAATCAAAATATAGTTAATTTAGTTGAATCCCTCTCCGCCAGAGCTGGATTTTGACACCATGACACAAATTTAAAAAAAATCAAATGCAATTATGTCGCTGACTTTTCTTTATGATAAAGTAGCCAAATAACATCAAATAGGCCAGTGAAAACCATTTTCAGTTCTAACCTCCAGGAAATATTGGAAAATGAGAATAATGGATGTTTGAAGATCGAGGACCGCGCGGTGAAATTTTCTAAAACTATTAAAAATTTAGCACAAAATTAATAAGATGTTAAAGAGAGATAACCAGAAATTATGAATAAATGGGAATTCTTAGGTATTATTTAGAAAACAATATACCATCAGAACATTCATGTTGCTCCAAAGGACTAAACACCCATTTTGACTTGTTGTCACTTTAATATTATTTCCTTGTAATTCTAACCTTTAATTTAAAAAATCAGCCCTAAAAACCTAAATAAGGTATACTTTATATCCGAATTCAGATATGGTAGAACATCTATTTTGGAACCATTTACAAGATTTTAGTAGGTATAATATAGTTACTTTACGGAATTCTTTTTATGAAATGGTCTGTGGTTCTAAAAAAACGTTTGCATCAAAACCCGCCAAAAAAGGAAAAAAAGGGATCTAATGGCGACAGGTGTTCAAAATGGCCTCCGTTATTTGGATGCATCTGAAGACATGATGTGTTGAAAGAACAACAGAATTCTCCCAATTCAGCTCTTGGGATGTTCAAGATGGCATTGCTGATTTTGCAATCCTTATCCTCGCGGGAAGTTGAAACTTTGTTGCTAAGACTATATCATAATTTTCCCCAGAGATAAAAATAAAAAGGCAGGTTAAATCAGGAGACCTTGAAATATTTAATAAGTTTTAATATGTGCGCAATTATAAACAGAATCACTCCAAAAATGCAACATCCAAAGATTCTTGTGTTAAATACTGAAGCAATTTTACGGCGAATAACATTACAAACTTGCCTTAGGCAGAAGGGAACAGGCTTCCTCTTTCCATCCAACGGTCAGGGAAGGTGGCATCTAAATGCTGGCAGACAACAAGGGCATAATGGGCAGGACAAGCCATCATGCTGAAAAACATATTTTGGCGGACGTCAGGAATATCATCCATTAAAATTGGAAGAACATTTTCTAAGAAATGTAGGTATGTTCGATCATTTAATGTTCCGTCAAAATAGCTTAGGACCAACAACCCGCCCTTCAATTATCCTACACCAAACATATACATTATATCTCCATGATGCTGGACTTCTCAAACCAGCGCTTGGTTATTTCGGGCCCAAAAGTGCGCATTATGAAATTTCGGTACATTTACCGAAAGTGCTTCGTCAGTCCACAACACATTTGACAGAAATTGAAAGTTTTCTGCTACCATGTTTAATAGCCACGTGTAAAAATCCTTCCTTCGGTCGAAATCCGGAGGAGTAAGGCCTTGGTGTAGAAGTTGATATGGTAGGGTGTAGCTAAAATAGCAAAAAATGTAAAAAAACATGAGGGTTTATAATGTGAGTGTAAAATAGATTAAACTTTATAAAAGAGGTATACCTCTTACATACCTCTGGGTTTGAATAATGCGATGAACCGTACTTTGAGAATACCCAAGTCTCGAGAATTTCCTCTAGTACTAATTTGGGGACTGATTTCTATAGATGCCAGAATATTAATAACATTTTCTTCGTTATTTTGTCTGTTTTCGATTTATGACAAGTCTACGGATGCTACCCGTTGTTAACAGGCGCTGGGCTAAACGCAGTAACACGCGGCGATGGTATCGCGGTCGATTCGGATAGCGCAAATGGAAGGTGCGAGAACGGTACGATAATCCCATTTTGAAAACATTCAAAATAGATCGCCAGCATATTAATGCTTCTTGGTTAGAAATCGGCATTTTTAAGATTACAATTCAAAAAACTGCACTTTCTGAATGTAAACACAACAAAATAATTTACAAGGAAATTACGACTGTCATTTTATAAATGCATCTTGTTTCCATTTGTTTAATTTTCCAAGGCCTAAAGTGTAGGGTGCTTTTACTTTACTTTAAAACCAAGCCAAGACTTACTATTATTGCGATTAAAAAGTTATACCTTATACTATTTAATTTTCAAATATATTATATATTTTTGGCAAAGATGAACTGAACCACCTACTATCTTTCTTTTTCCAATACCACACTATATTGCAAAAAAACAGCTTAAAACTTTATAAAGTACTAGATTTGGGGCATCAAATTATACAAGAATCTTTGTAAATGGTTCTAAAATAGATGGTCTAGCATTTTCGAATTCGGATATAGTATACCTATTTGAGTTTTTAGGCTTACTTTTTGAATTAAAGTTAGAGGCAGAGTAACATTAAAGTGACAATAAGTTTAAATCGTTTAGTCCCTTTGGAGCAACATGAATGTTCTGATGATAAATTTTTTAAATAATACCTAAATGAATTCTATTTAGACTCACAATTGTCTCTACACATCTTATTCATTTTGTGTAAATTTTTAATAGTTTTAGAAAATTTACCGCGCAGTCCTCGATCTTCAAACATCCATTATTCTCATTTTCCCAATATTCGGTTAAGATCTGAAAAATGGTTTCACTGGCCTATTTGGATGTTATTTGGCTACTTTATCATAAAGAAAAAGTCATATAATTGCATTGATTTTTTTTAAATTTGTGTCATGGTGTCAAAACTAGCCCCCTGGCGAAGAGGATTCAACTAAATTAACTATATTTTGATTCTTATTGCTTAAAGAATGCTCTTTCAACGATACCAAATTTGTTAAAATCGGTCAAACAAATTAGAGTTAAAGCAGGTTATTGCAAAAACAATTACTGAACTTTTGTTTTTACGAAAATGGTTCTCTTTACAAATGTAAAAAATTTGCAAATGTCACGTCCTTGAATTTACCATTTATTGGAACAAGAAACCTCAAGCTAAAAACTAAAAAAAAAAAGTATATGCACTGGATCAGTAGGCAATTTTTACCCTTATCCTTTTCATTGAGAGCTCTAATATGATATATGGACGGATTTACCCAAAATTTATATTGCAATTACGTTCTTTAAATTATTACTGAAAAAGTTCTTACTATGGATGACGTTCACTAACATAGGATCTAGGATGACGTCAATCTTTGAAACCAAATTAACAAAAACTCAGATTACGATTTCGTGCAAAAATGTAGATAAAGGTGTTAAATTTCGAAAACGTAATCAATATTTAAAATTTGTTTCAACGATATTTCCGATCGTTACAGCACCTCTGGAAATACCTATAGGTAACATTTTCAGTTTAATTTATTTCTTAGTTTCACCGTAACATCTAATATGTTGCTCCAGTGAAACACCCTGTGAAAGATATAGTATATAAGATATTCAATACAGGTATTTAGTTTTAAACGTTTATTTGTAATAAAAAATTGTTCAAATAAAGTTAGTAGAAATTGTATTTTAACAACTTTTTGTTTTTTGTGTTAGATGGAAATAGTACTACTACCACGCACATTGTGTAATCTGTAATGTCCGACAGTCTTTTAGAAATTCTGCCAGCTTCGTATTTAGATATTGAGTTATAAACAGGCCAGTCTGTTTTTAGCAAAGGCTTTGTGATGACTGAGACATTTTTTAATAACTTGTTATCTGAGATTGGGGCTGTTAAGCGTTTTCAATACTTACATGATGATACACTGGTAGGGATCGTACTTAATGTAACCCCCTCGAATTTTTGGCGTACCACCTCTGCTCTCCCGTAAAGAAAATTCAAATTATTTTTAATGGGATTTGTCATGGTGACTTAGTTTAAACGAGTACTGAAAATTTCAGCTACGTTATTCGGATAGACTCTGGCACGAGAATTTTGCTCAAATATTATTTTTTCTTTAATATTTCCAAGAAGTAGTAAAATATTAAATACATTATAAAAACACTTGATAATGTATTGATAAATGGACCACATAGTCTAGCAGTAGTAAAAACTAGATACTAGAACAATTAATAATAAAGCGAGAATAAAATATGAATTTTATTTACAGGAAAGTAAAAACAAAACATTTTCAACAACTATTGTACATGTAGTTACCCAAAGAAATATTGTATTCAGTTCCAAAATCAAGGAAAACAATACTTCGAATACAGTTTCTATAATTGTACTTAAATCTAGGTACTGGTAGGTCAAACAAGAATAATGAGGTTATACGATATTTATTATTTTACGAAAAAAACATTTTAAATCAACTGTTTTAAAAAAATTTTGTTATTATTTTGTGAAGTGTGAAATTTACAGTTTGTATTCCATTTTATTATCATCAGAAATTCAATTCCTAATTTTCAATATGTTATTCCCACCTTTATTTTTAACTAGAATAAACCCCAAAAAATTTTTAGGCAAAATTTATTAATTGAATGATTTTAATCCATTACATTACCAATGTTTTTAAATTAATTAATTAGCTAATTAATTGTATTTTAAGTGGGAAACCATATTTTTAACCTTCTAAATCAATTTGCCTATCATTTGGTATGTTTTCAACTCAATCTGAAATTTCGTTCTCTCTACATCTCGGCACATATATAAGCCTGACCTTAACAATTATACTGTATAAATTTCTTACACCAACTGTATGTTATACCAATTGTGTTTTCATGAAACCAATAAGAATTAAAATGCATAATTTTCTTTAATTTCTGAATTTATTTTTGTATCAATTTAATTTTTTGTAAGTTCTTAATTCATACTAACAAGAACTGGAGTGCGAAAACAATCATATTAAACACTAGGACTAAAGGTGTGTTAATCCCTCCCAGGGCGATAATTTGCCATCGCTTCACTCAGGCGAGGATTAACTTTGCCTTCAGGACTAACCAAAGCGCAAATCTATCTAAGGTTTTGATAAACAAATATGCGTCCGGTTATTTATTTACAATATAATAATAAACTATTTATAACAGATATATCTATAGAATTGTCGCAGAATATTTTCAACTACTGCTCTTGTATTATTTAATTTAGTATACATTTTCGCGTCCCATAATAAACAATCTTTATTGATTATTTTTTTGTAATTGCAAAAATGCAAATTCTAAATTTGGTTATTTTTTCAGGTTAGTCAATGATTATGCATTTTATCCATGTTACACATAAGTATAACAAAGTTTTTGTTTTTAATTATTCTTAAAGTGAGATTTAATATTATTGTTATTAAAATTATTTTCTTTCATGCGGTATTTACCAGACTATGAAATCAGGTAGCATTACTGCATGAACATATTTTTATCTATTTCTTTGAATGAATTAAGTTTTTATTCAGAGAATTTTAAATAAAAAACTGCACGTGTAATTATAAATAATTCACAATGCTTTGCTTTACTGGCACGTATTAATAAATTATAAATGTTATTATTGTACTAATATTTTATTTATTTAAACATGTTTTTAAGTATCTTATACTTATTCTACCAGATGACAATCCAAATGAGTTTGCATGTTTTCAGAAATTGGTCTGTGCAATATGACCTGATAGTATTGTAAAGAATATTGAAGATGATAGAAATACTTTTTTGTTCTTTGGTATATGTCTCTTCAAAGGTCTGTTTTCATTCATGACGATTGGTCGGATTTAGCATCATCGGTTCCTCTCATCCATGGTCTAAGTGAGTCTTGAGACCTACAGATCTTCTCTGTCTGCTTCTATACGTGCTACGTTGCAACGTAACTAACAAACGTGAATTTAGCTACTGTAATGTAATATTAAAATCTTATACTTAAGACTATAAACAAAAAAGTTTTTTGAAACTATTCAGGTTATTACAGTTTTCTGATGGCACCTGGTAGATTGTTATAGTCGTGCAATTTTCCGTTCAAAACACAATTGATGGCTTAATTAGTTTGACAGTTTCATTGTATTGTAGTT
>JALBCR010003313.1:105000-116982 GCA_030710515.1 Abscondita cerata
AGCAAAGGACCAATTCTAACGGTTGAAACAATTTGAAGAATTTTATAAAACTTTGAAAACAATGGCTGCGTTGAAGGTATCACTTACGGGAAATGGACGAAAATGTATACAAGGATTTTGAAAGCACAACCTCGAAAGTTTATTCCTAGACCAGACATCAAAAAATTTTGAGAAGAAAATAAAGAAACAATGATGCAGTTTTGCAACTATGATGGAAGAGCAAACAATGACAGAAACTTGGTATTATTCAGTGATGAAAGTACGTTCTCCCGGAATGGTAAACTAAATCACTGGTGTAACAAAAATCAACGCCTTTCTGCTATGCTTTTAAATATTCAGTACCGAGGCAGTGTAAATGTATATTATCGTCACACAATTGGTCCGGATTTTTGCATCCTGTAACTGACATGGATTACTAAAATTTACTACAGGAAATGGTGGGTCTAGATATTGAAAAAAGTGACGATTATGAATTATGGTTTCAACACGATGGATTAGACATCCATCATAAAACACCTCATAAAACACGTCTTGTGACCAAACCGTTGGATCAGTATAGGTAGCAGAAACTCATTGGACAGCCGGTTTCTGGATCTAGCGCCGAATATCTTTTTTTTATGGGGACCTTTGCAAGAACGCCTTTACAAAGACAATCGTACCTCAACGTTGAAGAACACAAGTAGCAATAATAGCAGA
Source organism: Abscondita cerata (assembly GCA_030710515.1). Lineage (NCBI taxonomy): Eukaryota > Metazoa > Arthropoda > Insecta > Coleoptera > Lampyridae > Abscondita > Abscondita cerata. The sequence goes on from JALBCR010003313.1 coordinate 105,697, forward strand.
ATCACGGCGAATAAGATTTATTTACCAAATTAGCGTCTATGTGAAAAATGTTTACGTAGCTACCACCGGGAATTTATTTGAACATCTAATTTGGTTTTTTTAAGTAATATTTAATAAATGCACGTTTAACCACAATTTCTATCTTTTGTGAATATATGTTAATGTACCAACACTATTATCCGAAGCCGGTACTGTAGATTATTATCACGAGGCACCGCCTATTCAAGGTTAAATTTTACGGAAAATAAAACCCAACCTGAACACTTTGCTATAACTATGTTCGATAATTGCGATTAATGAAAAGGTAGTGTGTCATATAAACATGTAGATGAAAAGATAATTATTAATAATTTCGCTTACTCTCTCTGTTTAATTTATCCTCAGATAATCAGCGCAATGTATAACTTATCTATCGGCCGTTTAAGGAAGATAACTGGATCTTTGGGGGATAATCTCGTATTACAGGCAATTGTACCCTTCTACATGAATAATTTCATCCTACTCATCTGTGAAGATACGAGCGCATATCCGATGTACACTCATGAAATTTAAAACTTGGACACCACAATTTCTGTAAACAAAAGTTTGCACATTGTGAAGCGGGCTTAAGGGTATCATTTACAATTCTAACAGCAGGTAGTCTCAGCAGGGGTTATCTTATAGAAGGACTGTAGAATGAATCATTACACTAAGCACGTTTTAGAAAATAGGTAATTTACGTTGCTTACTTAATTTTTTTCTTTAAAGAATATATTTGAAGGTATCGCTAATTAAACACCATAGCTCGATTAATTATCGAATCAAAATTTTGTTTAGGAAATGTTTACAAAATAAAATTAGAAATAATTTTGATTTAAAAACGTCTACAAGCAATAACTTTTAAATTAAATCAAAAAACTAAACATGGTTATTTGGGTTGACTGATTATTACTTATTTTAAATAAATCTAACCTACTAATTATTGTAAGTTATTAAAAAAAAAAATCATTAAACTCTCTATTCATAATATTTAGTCCTTACAAAATGTATATTTTATGACGTTTCATTTTTTCTGTAGTTAATATAAAAAGTGAAAATAAAAACTAAGGCAATTCTTATTGTCAACGTATATATTTAGTTTTTGACAAGAATTTATTACATAATTATAATTAAGATACCAAGTTATAGTTTAAAATTAAATGAAAACTTTTTTTTAAATAAAGGTATTACTATATAAATAAATATAAGAAATCAATAATGGGTGTGACCTCCATTATTATTGATACATTCTTGGAGGCGTCTGCTCATTGACGCTATCAAGGTATCAATATAATTAATATTAATCGTTTCCCATGCGGTATCAATGGCTGCAATTAGTGCATTACGGTTTACTGGTATAAAATTTGGCCCTTGTTGTCTTCGGATAACAGCAAGTATTCGAGCCCAAACATTTTCGATAATGTTAAAATCTGGGCTTTTTGCTGGCCAGGGTAACAGCTCAAGTTATTTTCTCGTATCCAATTGCGCACAACCCGCGAAGTATGAATAGGGGCGTTGTCCTTTAACAACAAAAATACATTATGAAAATGTTAATTCAACAGATCCCGAACTATTTTTGGAGAAAGTATAGTGAAATAAGAATACTTACTTGTTGGAAAATATAATCTTCGTCTGGATAAAACACTTCGACTGAAGGTTTCATAATAGTTTCAAAATATCTAAATACGCAGCAGAATCAAGACGTCCATCGATAGCCCAACAAACTCCTGGACCCCGCGCGCTAACCCAACCCACATTCACAGAAAATAACCACTTCGTTTTTTAGGACATATGTGATTATTTTCGTAACGAGTTCCTTCCATTCTAAAAACTTTAGTGGTCCATCGTTGCGGCTATTGAACGTTTTTCGTCGCTAAAAATCACTCGATTCCAAAATTCCAAAGGTTCGTTCACATATCGCCTTGCAAATTCCAGACGACGTCTCATATTTTCGTCACTAAACTTCTTTCGCAGCAGCATTATACTTCTTTATTCCCATCTCCTTTAATTTTTTGTGTTATACGGCATCCGGGAAAATGTGTATCTGCTATAGCCCTGGAATATGTAGCAAATCGGTTGTTCTGTTAACGTAATGAAAAAAGATTGGCATTTTATATACAATACTTGAAATTTTAAGCTAAAAGAAATAAGAGAATTTACATTTACTTACTTTATTTATTGGTTCACACTACCCCTTCTCAAACAGTAGGTAATTGTTTATTTATTACATACTTCTAATGACCAATGTAACAACCCTTAGAGCAATATGACTCAAAGGAAGTAAATTAAACAAGCAAGGATATTCTATTGTTATTGAAACTTATTCATAAAGTAAAAAGCCATTTCCTTATAATGCTAATGGACAGGATTTTCTTTTAAGTATTAAGATTACAATAGAGGACTTATAAACTTTCGAAAATATCTAATTATAAATATTTACACTGCAATTGCGCTTTTTCCTTAATAATTTCTTAGCAATAACATACACGTTCTTGGTTTTAAGTTGTCATAAATTTGATATGATATAAATTTGTGTTTCTAATATTACATCACAAACTAATCTTTATTCGCCAAAAATTGTTGCTTAAGTTGTAAAGCTTCGTACACACCTGAACAACAAACCGAGCAACAAACATAACAACGAACCGAAAGTCAAACAGAACGACAAACGATCTTTTATGATTTCCACAATCCGAACAACAAACGGAACGTTTGTGCTGTTCCATAATTATTTTCAGTAGTTTTCAGTTCATATATATTTATTATTGAGAGAAAATTGCGGAAAACAAGAAGATAGTGCCAACCAAATTTTTACGCACAAAGAAGAGTAAAAATTATAATTTACTTCGCTTTTTTTATTTTGGAAATTTCCCGCCCAAATGATGCTAATAGGGACATCATTTTTTCTTGCATTCTTAAACACTGATTAATTTAAAACATTTTCTTCTGTCAACTCCATAATATTACCTAAAACACAACAAACCCACAAAGGGAGGACAAAAAATAAATAATTTAATTCTCCCGCATAAGTTTGTTCGCCGTTTTGTTTAGATTCGTCCAAACCTGCAAACGCATTCGCGCGCATTTTCTTTGATGTCGGAGAAAAAACCGACAAGTTGCGGGAACGCCGCAAACCGTTCGTGGAACAATCAGGACTTGCGAATCTGTTCTAAAATTCGTACGTAGCACCGTCAAATTAATGTTCCGATTGCCGTTCGGTTCGTTGTTCTGTTTGTTCCTCGGTTTGTTGTTCAGGTGTGTACGAAGCTTTACAATAAGCATATTAATATGAACTATATCTTATGAAAGGAGAGTTATGTAACTATAATTAACGACTTAACGTTACGTTAGTAGATTCCATTTACTATTTACACATATTTTCTTGGAACATTCGATAATTAACTATCGGGATATGATGACCCTATACTTCGCAGGTTGTGCGCAACTGGATACAAGCAAATAACTTGGAGCTGTTACCCTGGCCAGCAAAAGCCCAGATTTTAACATTATCGAAAATGTTTGGGCTCGAATACTTGCTGTTATCCGAAGACAACAAGGGCCAAATTTTATACCAGTAAACCGTAATGCACTAATTGCAGCCATTGATACCGCATGGGAAACGATTAATATTAATTATATTGATACCTTGATAGCGTCAATGAGCAGACGCCTCAAGAATGTATCAATAATAATGGAGGTCACACCCATTATTGATTTCTTATATTTATTTATATAGTAATACCTTTATTTAAAAAAAAGTTTTCATTTAATTTTAAACTATAACTTGGTATCTTAATTATAATTATGTAATAAATTCTTGTCAAAAACTAAATATATACGTTGACAATAAGAATTGCCTTAGTTTTTATTTTCACTTTTTATATTAACTACAGAAAAAAATGAAACGTCATAAAATATACATTTTGTAAGGACTAAATATTATGAATAGAGAGTTTAATGATTTTTTTAATAACTTACAATAATTAGTAGGTTAGATTTATTTAAAAATAAGTAATAATCAGTCAACCCAAATAACCATGTTTAGTTTTTGATTTAATTTAAAAGTTATTGCTTGTAGACGTTTTTAAATCAAAATTATTTCTAATTTTATTTTGTAAACATTTCCTAAACAAAATTTTGATTCGATAATTAATCGAGCTATGGTGTTTAATTAGCGATACCTTCAAATATATTCTTTAAAGAAAAAATTAAGTAAGCAACGTAAATTACCTATTTTCTAAAACGTGCTTAGTGTAATGATTCATTCTACAGTCCTTCTATAAGATAACCCCTGCTGAGACTACCTGCTGTTAGAATTGTAAATGATACCCTTAAGCCCGCTTCACAATGTGCAAACTTTTGTTTACAGAAATTGTGGTGTCCAAGTTTTAAATTTCATGAGTGTAATGATGACATACTATGTTTTTTGAAAGAGGAGAGAACACGATAATTATTAAATATTTGTTGTTCGCTGGCAATAAATTATTGGTAGTAGGTTTTGTTTCTTTTAATGTGGACGGTTAAACAGTCGGCCCTAGACGAAAGTACCATTTTCTTGTTTTTACTGTTGTTATTTATTCATACCATTTTAAATATTGTGTTGTGATGTAAGTTTATGTTTGGTGCCCCAGAGAGAGATCCAGTATAAACCTGTATGGTGTGTTACGGTTTATTTGTAAACAAACTAATATATATAGCAGTGCTGGGCCAAGCCTTGCCGACAGCTCTTCTTAGTCGAAAGTGGTCGTGGGTTAGTGAGAATTGTTCAAAATGAGGCCACTCACTGCTCGAAGAATTTATAAGACGCCACCTAGGATTACGTATAAGAAATATCTAGAGCCACTAGGAACTCGTAAAAACAGAAACAAACCGTACGTGAATAGAAATATGTATATTGTTATAGCGACTAAATTCAATTCAACACACAGAGAAACACATAGACACGACAGCAGATAATATCAATTAGAATGAATAGCACATATAGTTATCAAATAATAATAATTCACGAGAGCAAGTTGAAACGAGCTATAAATTCAAGCGAAACGCCCCAAGCCAGATTTAGCGTATTTGACCGTATCCAAGTGATTCACGCGACAAATATTGTTTAAAGGTATTTTAACAATTATGGCATGTATCGGACCTTGACCAATTATTCAAATAGATTAAAAGCGCACAAATTAATTAGGTATTTTGAAAGATATTTCTAGTTTACAAAGTTATTTATAAGCGCCCCAAAAAAGAGTACGTTTAAACTCGACTACGGTACGTATACATAGGACACAACAAAATTTATGAACGACATGCATAAAGAATTAACTTAGCTCGTGTAACTAGGAAGTCTTTTCCGCTGTTTGACAGTTACTCGGCAGATGTGACGGTTCCGATTCTAAATCTAATATTTGATTATCCAACGAAGAAAAAGGAAAAGCCAAAATGGACTCCGTTGATAAAAGTTGCATGGGCTGCTCACCAGGACTAGATAAACGGCTTATCTTGAGTGGTGACCTCGATCAGAGCGAAGGCTTCAGGTAGGTTGAAATTCCAACGCTGGGTATCAGATCCACTTCGATATTTTATAATTTTCGGATTATTATCCTTGCCGGCATAACCATAATGAAATATCCATTGACTAATTAAAACGGAGTACGTCTGCAATGACCAGCAGAATAAGCCAAAACTAAAACGAAAGACCAACAGCAAAAAAAGTGCCTGCAATTAATAGAACCCGTAAACAAATATTTTATTAAACAAAGGAAAGTAAAATAAGGTACTTACACAGGGAACCGGAATTGAAGACTTGTGCCTACTTTTGAATGGGATAATTTTACTTCAATCGATATTACAAAGCACATGTCTAATTGTTCAATTTTTAGACACCGCATTTTCCATGTACACCTTTTTCGCGGCCGTCGGTAAAAGGAAATGAGTGCAACTTTTGCAAATGCAAACAAATCATCGGAACTGGCAATTCAAACAGCTAAAATCTCTAGAAGACTGTTTTTAATATAAGAATGCATATTCAAACGCATTAGTGTAAAACACGGCTGCTATACTATTAGAGAAATTGGTCTATAAATCAATTATTTTGCAGAAATAATCATCACAAGTGTGGTGACGAAACCGTGTGCAATTGTGGATTGATTCATCTTCATAAGCATTTGCTTCAAGATTTAGGAAAACCACTAAAACCTAAACATGCCAGAGTGTAAAATAAATAAAACAAGTTATTAACCAATTTATTTTTTTATTGCATTTTTAAATTAACAACAGGGTCTTGTTAGAACTGAAATTTCTAACTGTCAAATTATGATTTTGAATAGAATTTTTATTACTTTAAAGGTTTTGTATTGAAATTTTACTGTAAAATAATTATAGGAGCCAACTTGTGTGAATAGTAAATAATAAAGATCCTAAAGACAGGAGAATCTTGGGAGTACACCACTATGAATAACTTTTGGATCACGAGAACTTTAGTTTTATTTATTATTTCTGTTCTAATGAATATATAGTTTTTGAAGAACCATAATGTTTTATTAATGAACGCTGTTATGGGTTACTGGAAAAACTAATATTGTCCACAGATGACACATCTGCTTTCTTCTTACTGAGAATAATGTTTCTGATATACATGTAAAAAGCTGATGAGTTGTTTATAATATTTATGGATGAAATAATTGGAAAATGTAAGAAGAATGTGAAATTGGACATTCAAAATGCAATGATAAGTATCGGAGGAAATATACGTGGATGACACGTTGTACTCATGGCAGTGTAAAGTGAATGTGATTTACAAAAAAAACTTTAGTACTGAAAGAGAGGAAATGAATGAAAATTAATAAAAGTAAAACAAGGAATAATCAGGAGAAGAAAAGGTAAACATTAAAAATGAGATTAAATGAGAAAAAATTGGGCAGGTGAAGGACTTCTAATATTTAAGAAGAAAAACTGGGTGTAGAAAGTACATACCCATATAGAAGAAGCACCAACTATCGTGGTTGGTTCAGATGGACAAAAAGCACCAGTAAAAAAACGAGATATTGAACAAAGATAATGAAAAATAGAAAAGGAGGAAAAGCCGAGGAGACATAAAATATATAAAAATTGTAGAAAGATATGTTTCAGTAATTTCTTTAAAAGTTATTTAATTGCGATTAAATTTTGCCCAGAAAATATTTCGAAATTACTCAATATTATCAAACGTACTGTAACTCTAAAACCACATAGTCAAACAAAAATTTACGATCTTAAATAATGTCGCACAGTGTATGGACTGATTCAGAAAACATTCAACTTTTTGGGCAATCGTTTTTTGTGGAATGCCCCACATAATAATTTAGCAAAATGACGAGAGCTATGAAACCGAGAGTTATTCACATTCAGTTAGTGTAAAAGTTAATAGACCGTAAATCGTTTCTCAATTAAAAAGTTAGATTTATTATCATTATTAAAAGCAGAAAATGATTACGCAACTAAAATTAATTCATAAATGTTTTATAAATAAGAATTGATTTTCCTTTGGAATTTTTAGCCGTACTACTTCCGGTTTTATATGTATTTTATCTGTTCTACTTACTTAAATGAAGGAAGTTGTTAATTTCTATCCATATTATGGTGTGTTTGCATTTACGTTTGCACATACTTTCATACACATACAGATGTATTCATAATTAAATAAATCATGTAGTCGATTAATGCAAATATTTTCAATTTGAATGGTTCTTCATCACATGTAAGTTAAGTGTAAATTCACCAAATCTTTTGGAATATTGTAGGTGCATTTGGTTTGTTTTTCTATTCACAGACAAACATATAAATTACAGCCTTGTTATTTGTTTTAAAAAGTAACATAACTTATGACAATATTAAAGGTTATTTTTCTTGCTACTTAATAAATAAATCGACATATTCTAAACATCGTAAACATATTTTCTTCTAATTTTTGTTATTTTAGTAACCGAAAGACCGAACTGAATTTAAATTAATGCCCCTGGCAAAATTGCCCTCAAAATGCATTTTATTTTCAATGTGTTCGTTACGTCACCTGTATGGGTCATTCCGCATGTTTATGCGAAATAGTTATCAATTTGACCGTCATATATATTAAACTTTGGTTTTATAGCAGTATGACTTCCGCCGTAAGTCGAATATAACACGTGCTTCGATTTCATACAAATAATGAATATCGCGTTTTCTAATCATCTTTAACCGAAGTGATTATTTTTAATTAGTTAAAGCGTCAATTTTGAAATTAAGAAAAATTAATTATGTTAATGGCGGTTTAAGGGCGTCATCAAAGAATATAGCGGTGTTGTGTATTACAGCATTGGATAAATGAGTAAAAATGTTAAGGTTTTTTCGTTTAGAAATGATATCGGTGAGTTGATCCAATTTCGTTTGAAGCTCTACATATGAATTTTTAATTCTTCATTTAATGCATCAAACAGTATAAGGTCAGACAATCGGTATAAATCAGGACACTCGGGACGTCATGCTGTAAAGTCAATTAAACCACATTCCAAATTAATGTGTTTCACAATAAACATTTAAAAGAAAGTATTCGTGTGAATAACAGTTTTTAATAATTTATTTTCTACTTTTTTCGGTTACACTTGTCCTTAAATTGTTTTTTGTCTGAATTAATTGAGGTCCTTGTATTTTCTTTTTGTTGCTGCTTCCTGTTTTCCTTAGTATTTATGTCAGTGTCTCTTTGTTTCTTTACTTTACATTATGATTGTTGTAACATGGTTTTCTAGAAAAACAGTAACCCATATTAATAAATTTCTATTTTAAACAAATCAACCACTCTTTAAAGTTCATTGAAAGAATGTGTTTGTGAACGTAGGTACATAATTCACAAAATTCCTTACTGGAAATGTTTGATTTAAATTAGCAATTTAATGGGACAAGTACCAGATATAGAATAAAATGTACAGTGAAAACCCGCTAACGTCATTAAGCACAAACGAAGATAATTTGCATGAAGATGCGGGTTACATCCGTTCCGCCATTTTCTTAAAAATCAGATCGTAATTTATAAATTCAAATTTCTCACGTTGCAGACATTTTAATCGAAACCGAATTTCCTCTCATAACTGTAGTTGCGGTTTCCTTTATTATCGCATTGATTATTTGATTTTTCTGAATTATTTCGTTATGTAATTGATTATTGTATTTTAATTGTTGGAAGTTGTGTTTTTTGACAAGAAATTGTTTTTATATCCTTAACTATTGATACATTTTTTTAAATCAATTATATTTATAATTACAGCGAAGAATTACATTAATAATATACCATTTATCATTTATTACACAGGGTTTTCAAACTTAAGTCGGCGTGTTGCTAATTTTGTTATTATTAGAACTACAGGGTCAGTTAAATAGGCAAACTGTAGCATTTGTTTCTCTCATCACTATGATGAAAACAGGGCAAAAATAGAACATCGCGTTCGCGAGTTATGTCAAATTATTCTATTTTTCAAATGGGACACCACTCTATACAATATCAATCGATAGAAAATTGAATACTATGAACAAAAAGTGTCCCATTATTTTCATCCTAAAGTCAAAATGATAGAGCTATTGATGATTTTTCAATTGGTTAAGAGTCCTCTCTGCCTTTCAATTCCCATGTCTGGGCGACACTCTCAAGGCTACAGTTTTTGATAAAAGTAATTTTTGAATTTCACTATCATAAACATGGTTGTTACATGCTTATGTCAGACCTTTTTTTTCTCTAAAATATTTTGATTGGTTATAATTATTTTTGAAAATAAGACATTTTGCAGCTTTTGTCATTAAATATTGAAATTCTTCCCAATTTATTAATTGATCTTGAATTAAAAAAGCGTCCGTACTGAGTTGGAAGAACATTGTAGAATGTGAAAAATAATATTAGAATATTTCAATTGTATATAAGGGTGTTATTTTGTCGCTTCGTAAACACGTAATTTTTCCCTGTAAAGCAGCATTACAGAAGGTAAATCCACCAGCTAGTTTTTCAAACAGTGTGTGACCTTGTTTTTTAACATTATTTCTATTAAAAAAAAATAGTATAGTTCTTAGCGATTCGATATAACGATTTTAGCAAAAAGGATAGAGATGACTCTTAAGGTGGCTGTGTTAGTTATATTATAACTTTGCCTTACCATATAGTGAAGTAGGCAGAATATCAGACCTGCGGGTGGTCAGTGATGGGGATAGATTAACATGCAATTTCATGTGGCTATATCAGCAGAAGTGGTAAATTAACTAAGAAGAAATATCTATGAAGCGAAAGGATATGGTTTATTTTAATTTAGTCTGTGAACAAAGAAAAATTTCAAATTAGATAACAAGCATGCCCTCTTGGTTCAAGCATTTTTGAGCCGCTTATAAACGCTTTTAGTGGCGGCTGCAAATATTTACCAGTGAAACTTCCTGGTGACATTTTAATCCTGATGAAACGATTGTAGTTTATAAAACCACAACCACTTTAAACTTATTTGAAAAATCATCAATATCTCTGTCATTTTAGACTTTAGGATAAAAAATAATAGGGCACTTTTATTTAGTAATTTACTTACCTATCGATTGAGAATATTGTATAGAGTGTCCCATTTGAAAAAGAGGTAGACAATTTTGCTAACTCGCGAACGCGATGTTGGATTTTATTATGTTTTCACCATAGTGATGAGAGAAACAAATGCTACTAGTTTGCCTATTTACAACTGATCGCGTGCCGAATCTAATAACCAACAAGTTAGCAATAGTGCGGACTTAAGTTTGAAAATCTGTATATTCAATACTGTGCAACAGAAATTGAGGTTGGGTGAGTTATTGGCTATTAGCGACTAAGAATACTATATTAATTTCTTTTATAAATAATTATACCCATACATTAGTGTCGACTCGTGTTAGTGATCACGTACGCAAAATGTAAACAACTTTTTGTCGACAGGTAGTAGCAAGCAGTATCAGTCGATCCTTCAATAGTATTGCCAACATAGAATTTGCTGCCTTAAAAATTAAAACCTCGTAAATTGTACAATAACAAACAAACACTGAGAATTACTCGACAGCTGTTTCGTCCTTTTGGAACTCTTCAGGGTAGAAGACTCGAGTGTAAGTTTGCTATTGTACAAATGCATGCTGTCACACATACCTGTCGACAAAGTTGTAATGCAATTATTTTTTTTTTTTTTTTTTTTTTTTTGTACGTGATCATTGCTTACAGAATTCGACACTAGATGTCGCAAAACTTATAGTTTAGTATGTGTGCCTCAGTAAAAA
>JALBCR010003314.1:0-63196 GCA_030710515.1 Abscondita cerata
GTGGGTTTCAGATTCGCACGTGATAACTTTCAATATCGCGTTGCCATATTGAAGTTGCCACGTATTAACTCTTTAACTTTAATCTCATACATGTTCACGGTATGGTGATATGATCTTTCATACGGATATACGGCACCATTAACGGGTTGAGTTCAAATTCAAAGTAATTACTCTTTTCATCTCGATAAAAAGTAGTGTGTGGTAAAGCTTCTCTGAATACATCATTACCGAGGATTATTTCTTTATTGCATCACATCAAAATTCCTCTCTTGACATATTCGGTACTAGTTGGGTTCAGAAATTAGTTCAAAACTTCCATTATCTGGCTTATATTCATTTTGATTAAAGGTAGTTCATTTCATGGAGTATTTCTTTGACATGGTTAAGATGTTGGACCCCAAATATATTTTCATTAATAATAACCAGTAGCAGTTTTGGTTCAAATGCGTGCGACACGCGTCGCGTACGCAAACCATGGCGTGGCGGGTTCTCAAGTGGGGAAACGTGCCGTTCATAACCATGAGCTAGGCGGTTGTAGTTAAATCATCAAAGGAAAATATTCGCCGGTGCACATAACACGTATAATGGACAGATCTAGTGCTTTGCATTACGGTGTGAACCGGTTTGACTGGTTCGCGCTCGGCGCCGCGCAAATTTTTACGTTTTATTGGGCTAGGTGATTTGAGACCAATACTGGTGATTGAACAATAAAAACTGTCAAATCGATTATAATTGCTCTTATAAATGTTTTGCCGCGATGTTTCGCCAACAATAATGTTTGTCAGTTGGGCGACGCGATATTGATAACCAAAACGACCAAAAAACTCTGTTTTGATTGTTATTGGAAGAAGATGGAAAAAAATCAGCAGTGACTCATCTTTTGACAAACAAAAAAAAGTGTTTATTATCTCCTTCGTAACAACTCCACAGTCCTTGCTCAGTTTCATGTTCAGTAACTATTAATGGATTAGTTAGTCTATAAAACTTTGTAGTGTATGTACCTCATCAATTTAAAACTTGGACATGCATTCTAGTGAACAAAAAAAGTTTATTTTGATTTCATCAGAGCAATGGAGCTTAAATTATCCATTTATAGATTCTAACAAACGGGTGGTCTCAACTGGTTCATCATTATAGGAAGGACTATACAGAATGAATCATTCAACTTTCGTTGTTTTGAAAATAATGATGATTACAGATTGCCTTAATTTTTTCTTTTAAAGATTTGTTAAAGAAAGTATCAGATGGGTTTAAAACCACCTAGCTCAGTTAACGTTATCAGATCAAAAATTTTGTTTTACAAGAAAATCTTTTACAAAAAAATAAAAATTCAGGAAATGAACACGATTTCATAGCAATCTACAAGCAATAACTTTTAATTAAAATAAAAAACTAAACATTTTTGATAAATTTGGGTTTATTCAGTTATTTTCAGTGTTCACCGATGATCTTCATTTCACCTAATTGTTTGTAAGTTAATAAAGGAAAAATCATTAAACTCTATATTCATAAATATTTGATCATACAAATTTATTGTGTTTATGAGCCGTTTAATAGTGCCTTTGTTCATATCGATGTGAAGGATGAAAGTATGCAGATTGATTATATTCATAAGTGTAAATATTTGGGTTTTTTAATAAGATTTATATTATAATTGCAGACCTAGGATTACTACGGTTATAGGTTTTAAATTCGAATGAAAACTTTTAATCAAGATTGCTATATGAATAATATCTTAAATCAATAGATTTTATTACTATTAAATTACATTCAATGGGAAGGGCGTCCATGCTCCGGCTGACGCAAAATTAGTGCATACCAAGTTTTGTAACGATGTTAATTGCAGCGCCTGTTTTAGTATTGGATAAAACGACTGATGTTTAAGACTGAGCAACTTTTCCAGTTGATCGTTAAAAATCTGAGTTTTTGTGCAAAAGCTGGTGAACCATAAGTTAATTTTATCGTAATCCAATTGCAGCTGTTTTATGAAAGTTGTGTGAATAAGGGCGGATTACAATCGCTGTATAAAAATGCAATTCATCGAAGAATCGTTGGTACCACCGTCCCGAATATGCACTTTGGGAGGAGAAATATAGTCAGAAACCAGGTGTAAGATGGAGTGGCGGTCATTCTGATCTTGGATGGACGTGACAGACTGGAAGGTTTCATCGTCGGTTAATATTCAAATGCAGCATTCACGGGCGATCATCGTAGCCCCATGGCTCCATAGGCATCAGGGCGCTAAACCTTCGTGACTCACCCAGAAAATAACCCGCATTAGTTTTTGCGTTACATCATTAGTTGTTTATGTGGTGGTTTGTTTCAGTTCTGTTTTGAACAGGTCCATCTGATTGCAGCTGTTAAGACGTTTTTCGTCGCTAAAAAATTTTCGATTCTGAAATTGGTTTCGCCGCATATCTTACCGAGATTGTTAAAATCTCATATTTGCATAATGTACGGGCTTCGCACTGCAGCAACATATTCTCGCTTACTAATTTCCCATCAACACTAAACATTGCCCGGGCGGTTCATCGCAGCGTCTGGGAAGAAATGTGTATAAACTATAGCCCTGATGTATGAGCAAATGGGATTTCTGTTTCTCATTGCAGTCAAATAAACAACTCCGAGATCTTGAGCACGTCTTAGATACTTTAGGTCCTCTGTGAATGGCTCCTTTCAGTTGGACAAAGTTGATTTTGTATCAGTCGACGCACCAGTTGGCGCCTTTTACAGATTGCATCATCTAACGGTGTTTTCTTTTATTCACCGACCCACCGCTGGTTCAATGGTCTCACCGCCTCAAATCTGTGCTGGATGGAGGTGCGGCCTTTATGGCTCACTTGGTACCCCCAAAGCTAGAATGGAATTTGGTTTCTTACTTTGTTGTTCGGTTTGAAAATTCTTTGTATGGAACTGCAGAAAGATGATTGTTTATTTAATACATACTTCTAAAAAATGACTATCTCTTTCAACCCTTAAACAGATTGAAGGCTCATGAAAGAAATGGAGTTAAACAAGCGGTTGAACAACTGAACAATTCTTGTTTTATTCATAAGTAAAACCAATTTCCTTATAATCACTATGAGTAATTAGGTTTTATTTAGAGGACATATAGAACTTTCATCTTAATTATAAAATAATTTTCTAAATGCCTTTCATAATAATTTTATAGCGCGTAACTATAGCGTTTGTTGGGTTTTTTAGTTGATGGGGTGTGTTTGAACCTCATGTTATTGTCCCATAAACTAAATCTTTAATTCATACAAGATTGTTTCAACCACGTTACCACTTCCTTTGCACCACGACCGACTGGATGAACACAACTAAACCGCCATAGTTTAAGGTTTGCGATTCTGTAGTTTGTTTGGTTTCATTGACACCTGCCGACCGCGATTTCGCGCGCATTTTCTCATGATCGTCGGAGAAAAAAACCGACCAGCCATAAACCAGTTCAAATTTAGGTGATCTGGACGCGATAACGAAGTTCAGGCGGCGCTTTACGTCCAGTGTCTTTACTGGGTTTGGTTGGTTTTCGTTTGTTTCTATTTTGTTCCCCTCCGGTTTTGTTTGTTCAAATCAGTGATGCCACGAGGTTCAACAATGGCGCCATTCATATTGAATATAACGTGAAAGGTTTTATTGACTGGCTGGAGCTTGGCTGTTCTTTGTTCGTGGGTTCCATTTACTTCCACCTGTTCTTGGAACATTTCTGATAATTGCTATCAGGATGCTATTGACCTATCGCCCCAGCAGGTTGTACTCTTCAGGATCTAAATAAATAACGGAGACTCATTACTTCTGGCCCAACCTGAAACCAGATTTTAACATTCATCTGAAAATCGTTTTGGGCTCAGATGACACTATATCAGGAAGTTTGTTGAGTTAAATTATTGGTGGACTATTGGTGTAATGTGTGTGTTGATGATTATATGAACGGTGGATGATATTATCATGGTAACACTGATGGCGATTCATCGACAGACGCCTCAGGAATCATAAATAAATGATGTGGATCACTTTTATGTTAACTGATTTCCTTATGTTTGTTTTATATAAATGTCCTTGTTCTAAGGGCCTTCGTTTGGTTTGTGATGTGTTCAGTTTGTCTGTTGGAGTTTATATTATCGTAATAAATTCTTACGTAAAAAAACTATTGTCTCATGTTGACCATCAAGATTGCGGCTGGTTTTATTTCGGCGCACCGCCGCGTCGCTACTGGAAGCGGGCGTGTTCGAAGATCGCCACGATTTTATAAGGACTAAATCGTCGCGTCGGATGGTGGTTCGTCAGTTCCGCCTAATAACCGGGATCGATCGTTCGTTAATCAGTTCGTCGTTTGAAGATCGATGATGATCGAGTCATTAATAACCGTGAACGGTTTTTGGTTGGTTGGAGGTTGTTAAACGACGAACGTTTTTGATCAAATTGTTGTTATTGTGGAAGTTCTCGAACCAAGTTGTTGATCGTTGATGATTGATGTGTTGCGTGTTGGATGCTCTTTTAAAAAAATCCTAACAAACTACGAACGATTTGTATGCTTTATATTCTTCATGAAAAATTTAATCATATAAGGTAAATTTAAAAGGACCCTTTTTAAAGGAGTTACTTGACTTACAATACTACATTTAGTTAATAACTTAGGTTTAGCATATAAATTTAACGGCGGTGAAGACTATACATTTGTATATTTTTTATTCAATACCTTATTATGACGTCATAAAAATGATAGTTTTGATTGAATTATGAAGTCTATATAACACTAGTGGTTTTATGAATCAATAATTAAATTGTTTTTGTATAATTCAACAGTTTACATAAAACTGAATAGTACCTACATAAAATTACATTTACTTAAGTATATGAAACTGAAATCTCACATGAAATCATTTGGTCATGAGGTTGACCTTGACATTTATATTAAATTATATTGAATGTTGTTTCCAGACTCATGCGATTTTTCTTTTCAGTATTTACAATAACAATATTATTTGTTAGTTGGTATCTACCAATTCTTAGTTAGATGCCTTAATAAAGACTGGCCAACGCTAGTCAAAAGGTCGGTAAAAGGCTAGACATCAGTATTACTCCTACAAAGAAGGTTCCACGGTTTGAGAATATCTACAAATAAAATTCACTATAACATTGGTTTCTGATCCCGAATGTTTAACCCAGTATCTTCTTACTAATGTACATTCTGTTCAAAATTGACACTTTGACCTTGAACCACGGTTGTCGATTGCCATCAACCTTAACGGTGGACCATACCAACATCAGACAATAAAGTCACTGATGTGCGTCTCATACTGTGTCCTGTGTACGACTCTGATTCTGGTAATTTTAAAAAATCAGGTACTGCTGATGGTATTTTGGATAGAGTGTTTATTCCCAATGTTTCTACTGTGCATTTCCCAGAGCCTCTTGTGAGAAGTATTCTTAGGTCGCAAAGACATATATTTTCTACAAATATCCAGCTCATTCACTAAAAATCCTTCTATCATAATCCAAAAGCTACGTGAAATATACATGTTTTGTATCTGGTACAGATACCAACGTATAGGATCCTTTATTCTACCTTATCGATTAACATGTTCAATAATTCACAATATCGACACCCACCTGGCACACCCATATTTACTACGACTTACGATTAGAAAGTATATTATACATGAAGGTTGTGAAGTCTGTCATTATTGCCTTAGCACCAGGTGCGTAGGCAATAATGGACTTCACAACCATGGTGTATATACTATTTTTTCCACTACTAGCCACATTTATGGCAAAAATTAAAAATAAACATTTTTCTTGTAAAAATCAAGTAGCGCAGGAATGCAAATAAATCAAAAAGCATTAAAACCTACATACGTTGATAAACCAACTGCAACTGTTTCACTAAACACTTGTGTGGTATATTTCACCTTGATTTTCTGAAAATTATTCGGACTAATATGTAAACTAGTTGATTGAGGAGCCAATCGCAGCGATTTAGATTTGTCTGACATAGAAATTTTTAATGTCTTTCCAAGATTCTTTTTGTTATTAAAGATTATATCGTATTTAATCAAGTTATTTCGCACTGACTTCATTAAATAGGGGACATCGAAAAAATAATAGATTTTCTTATCATGTACAAAAAGGTATGGTTTTTTCGGTGATACATCTAATATTTTAATTATTTTGAGAAAATTAGAACCTTGATTAGTTACTACTGCCCTAATATTAGCACCGCATTGTAGTTGTAGCTTTTCTATGCAGTTTAATACTGTCGACTTCACTTTGTCACCGTTCCATATTATATTTGTAAAGATGTAGCACAAGGGTTGTTTAATTTTTTTATATCAAACTCTAATCATGATCACGTAGCACTTTGAGCTGGCAAAAAATTTAAAACCTACTTTAAAATTAACACTTTGGGGCTCGTAAAATATAATTTTAGTAAAAATTGTTTATATTCCTCTGTGTATCTCCTACTTCTTAGCGGTTTATTTTTTAAGTTCACTTGGGCTTTCACAATTTGTGCTCCGCTTTCGGGAAGACAATTATCTCATAACTGTTTAAACTCTGCAGTCTTTGTGTCTTCGTTTGATGATGTTAACTTCAATTGAAGTGCTTTCTTCTCGCGATGCAATTTAAGAATGTTCCTCCGCAATTTTCTTTTCCTAGTAGTATTTGAGCTGCAAGCTTGAGTAGTTTGGGTATAGCCGGAGATGTTAACGGGCATTTATTTACATCGATTCTGAAAACACTTGTATAAAACTAAAAACTAAAATAAATAAAAATTTAAAAATTTAAATTATTGCATTGCCAATATACTTTGCGTCATTCGAATATTGGGTTTCAAAAATTAGCACTTGTAATTCATTTCGGAATGGCCACTATTTGCCACATAAGTTTTTGTAATCGACAAGAGATTGGACCTTCCACATTTTGATAACCATTCAAAACACCTACAACAAAATGTTTGTAATTTACCTCTTTGGGAAACCTAAAAAACTGATTCTACCATCGTATTTAATAAATAAATAAATTCAGATTATGTATTTGCGGTTACGAGATGGGGGCGCGAATTTTAAAGTAATGGCATTTTGTTAGTCAAGTAATTTTCTCGTGTTATGTAATTTTAAGCAGCAAATACGTTAAACATAATCTCCTTGATATACAAAATTATGTTGCACTCGTTTTTGTTAAACAACTAGTAGTGGAAAAAATTAATTATTTTATTCTCAAATAACAAATTCGACCTAACTTCATCATCAATTATTTTTTATTAGGTGCTTCTGCTAGAAACTGTTGAATATACTCTCTTTTAAAAACTTTTGATTTCTTGATTCGTTCTTCAAAAACTCGATTAATTGCCATTTTGTAAAATACCTGTATTTTCGTGAAGTTTTAATGTCGATGCTATATTTTGTCCACATTAAAGAGGTCGCAAATGAAAACGCTATGAAAACCTACACATTTAATTTAAATTCGGTTAAAACGACTAATAGCTTTCAACGCTCTAATTTATTAAAAAATAGCCTGGTTAATGAAACTTGAATATTATTGAATAACTCGCATAAAACCGACGGTATATCTCAAAATTACATATTTATTGACTATTGCTACCAAGCTTAATTTAAATAAACGTATATTCCAATTAAGTGTTTGTTATATTTATAACAATAGTTTATTATAATTGTATTAAAAGAAATACATAACTAGGAGTTACAGCATCGTCCGGTTAGTACAACATGAATTATTTCTCTGTTAACGATGGCTGTATCAGAATTTTACATTTTCTCATAGATCATCAAGTTAAGTTTATGATTATATTTTGTTTTCAACAACATCTTTTGCCGCTAAATTTAATATCTTCACCAAGCTTCGAATCGGGTTAATGTTACATATTAATTGTGGTACAGAGACTGATTTATTACTATGTAACAACAATTAATTGTCACATCAAAGCTATAAGTTGCTAATTACTTGACGATTATAATAGGTTTTTGCTTTTTGCAAAGCGTATCATGTTCTACCTCGATATACCAATTGGGTATAAATTTATATTTAAGAAAAGTGTACTGTTAAGTCATAAACATGAAAGGAAATCCAAGTACTACAAAAAATATAATATGTTCAGTATTATATTAAATATTTTCATTTTAAAAACTTCCAAAACACTATCTTTTAAAATCATTTCTTAAACGCATTGGCATTTGTCGTGACGTCAATACTCGTACAAATCAAATATAAATGGTGGTTTGTTAATGTAAAATACTACTATTACTTGAAAAAACAATTGCATGCAAATCAAACAACCCATATTATCTTATTTATACGAACATTGGCGTCATGATATAGACAATCTGTTTCGGCGCCAATTTTCGGTATTTAAATTAAATACACTATTTAAAAACTACCTTGTAATTAAAAAAAAAAATTACAAATGACGAACGTGCATGGTCTTCAATGTTACACATTTTAAAAAGTTGGAAAATACCGAATTATGACCGTATGCATCCACATAGCTTAAAGCAATCGTTGCTATGGCTTTAACAATTGTATCTAAGTTTTTAAGCATCGCTTAAGTTTAAGACATGTTTAAACATTGTTAGTGCATACGGCCATAAGAGTATTAAGAAACGTTCCAAAAATATTTAAACAAATAGTTACAAAAATGTTACGTTAGTTAGTTTATTTTTCAATGTATTTGATTTAAATCTTATGAAAGCCGCTTCAAAGAAGAAAAATTATTAAATATGTCAAATTTAGATTCAATGTTGGTGTGAGTTACTTTGTTCCGGAATTTGACCTACTTTTAAATGATTACTATTACATTTAGTAGAACAGAATGCGGAACCTTTTGATAACCAATTTGGACCGTGAAACCAAATTGATTTTGTTAATTCATTTACCATGATGCCTCTGCTAACAATATCGGCAGGATTTTGCTTCCTAGGTACGTGCCTCCAACTAAAATATGTAGTATGCTGTTGAATCTTAGAGACTTGATTGCCCACAAAAGTTTTCTAATTAGATGGATGCTGATTTAACCAGCTTAATTAATAATTAATAGTGGAACCATATTTTTGGCCCTCACGAGTGGGATTCTACAAAAGGTCCCAAAGGACCGATACATACCTGGGTGAAAGAAGAACGTATACCACATGTGCAAGAAATAACTTATGCAACACAACACAAACGTACCGCTGGGTAAGCCCATGTTTCTCTTTCTTTCCTGTTGAGTAACCTAAACCTACATAATTTATATTTCAATTTATTAATTGCTTCTCGCATTTGCTTTAGTCACGACTGCTAACGCCAAATTAATTTGCATATATATGTTATACGTATTACTGCAAAGAAAACGTTAAAATTAATCTCAAAGTAGATTACATTTAAATTAAAAATTATGAATAAATAAAAATAGTCTTTAAAAGTAGACACTTTGCTTAACGTAATATTTAGTTATTAAAGATCTATTTTGTATCACTCACAATTCACTTTTATGTACAGTGTTGTTTAATATAAGCAATACAATTTGCCTTGTGGCAACATAAAATATATACAATAATTTTAAAGTTCGACTGCTCTGAATTAACGCTCAGTAGCTTCTGTTTCTTTTTGAATGGGCATTTTTGTGTGAGACGTTCAATCTATTCCAGTGGTCGTAGCACATTATGACAGAATTCAAGAGAGGAAGTTCCAAACCGATTCAAAGGAAAGTATTGAAGATTTTTTCCTGAGGGATAACGCGACGTACATAAGAAGTTTCCTGTATATGCTATCAATGTTGTCCACATATTGTTTACATAAGAAAACTATATTAAATTGCAATATTCTAATTTGGACTTTGACATAGAATTATAAACAGATATTAGAGAGTTTGGTGTTTTTCTTAAAAATATTTATGTACGAATTATAAAACCAAGTGATTTCAAAGCAAAAGTAACTGTTTCCCTAACGTGGTTCTGAAACCAAAGATCAAAGAGTTGAAATATAATTATATATCTTTAGTCATCAACAAAAAGCAAAGTATTCGTTTGAATTTTGAACGATTAAGACGTGTCGAGAGTTATATTACTGTGAACGAAAGAGATAAACGGTTATCATTGCTCGCGAGTGATAACTGGCGACCTTTATACGGTCGTAAAATTTATCGCGTAAAGAAATGTTTTCACAACAAGCTGTACCACAATCGCAAAATGAAGCGATATTAATGCACCAAAATAATGCATTATTCCAAGAAAATTATCAACGTTCGCAAAACGAACAACAACTTTACAACAGCTGGAAATTATCGGAGAACGAAAAGGTAAGTGCCGTTAACAGGGCCGAACAACTCCAAATTCAATTAAACAAAATACATAAAATGTGTGAAGAAATGAGCAAAAATACTCAGAGTTAGAAAAACAATATTGCCCAACAACGTTAAACAAGGGGAGAAACAAAATGAATATTGCACCGATGAAGAGGAATTAGCTCGTGAGACAGAGTGGATTCGTGTGAAAAATAGGAAGAAAAGAAAAATGAATACTTCGCTTACCCCACCACCACAACAACAAAAACAAGAACAAGGTAATAACACTAATGATGTAAAAGCTAAAAAAACGAAAGCACCCCCACCTATCATAGTGGATGACATTAAGAACTTTAACGAACTTCATGATATGGTGAATCAGATTCCCAATGCACAAATTAAAGTCATTAATGATAAAAATATTAAAATAAATGTACAGGATGAAATTGATTTTAAAACGCTTTCTGCTGCATTATACAAAGAGGAATACTACTGGCATTCTTATGAGAATAAGCAGAACCGACCAATTAAAGTTATGGCCAATAGGCTGCACCATTCCATAAAACCAGAACACATTGTCCAGGAAATGAGAAAACGTGGATATAAACTTCTTGAAGCTACCCCCAAACTAAAATATAAGAGCAAACAACCGTTAAATATGTTTATGCTTTCATTTAGACATGACGAAAGTGTTGATAAAATATACAGAATTACCGATATATTAGGAGTCCGAGTAGAAATCCTGCCACTAAGGAAATTGAGACTTGTACCGCAATGTAAAAAGTGTCAAGCATATGGCCATACGCAAAAATTTTGTAACAAAGAACCACGTTGCGTTAGATGTACTGGTAAACATCTAACAGTGGACTGTGATAAACCTAAAACTGCTCAGCCTAAGTGTGTACACTGTGGAGAGGGCATCCAGCAAATTACAGGGGATGCACTGTAGCAAAAGAAATACAAAAATAAAGGACAAACGTGGTAAAAAGACTGTTTTGCCCACACAACCTCAAAGAATTAACCAACAGACGGGAGCAGCCAAAGCGAAAGAAGGGAAAATTACATATAGCCAAGTTGTTTCTGAGAATATAGAAACTAAAACTAGTAACAAAGTACAAAGCACATCTATTGAGCAGACTCTCCAACAAATTTTGGAGAAACTAAATAAAATGGATGAGCGTATATTAAGGTTAGAATATAGCGCTAAAGGAGCTATTCCTAAGAAACTTAATGTCAACTAGTTTAAGAATCATGGAATGGAATGCCAATGGGCTGTTGAAACATAAACAAGAATTGCAACTAGTCCTCGACATAGAAAACATCGATATATGTCTCATTTCTGAGACACATTTTACCAGAGAATCTTTTATTAGATTTAAGGGATATAAAGTGTATCATACTTTACATCCTGCAAACGCAGCCAAAGGAGGTAGTGCAGTTATAATAAAGGAAACAATTAAGCACCACCAAGAAATAGGATATAAAGCAGAAGAATTCCAAGCTACTGCCGTTAATGTTAAAACTAGGACATATGAGTTTGTAGTTGCAGCAGTATATTGTCCTCCAAGGCATGCGCTAAAAAAAGATCAGTACCTCGACTTCTTGAATAGCCATGGTCAAAGATTCATCATAGGAGGTGACTATAATGCTAAAAATACCTATTGGGGATCCAGGTTAACAAATACGAAGGGAAAAGAACTCCTGGAAGCAGTTAAACAGTTAAAATGCGAGGTATTGTCCACTGGAAAGCCGACATACTGGCCTACAGATTCACAGAAAATCCCAGACTTGATTGATTTCTTTATTATTCAAAATCTATCTCTAAACTATATACACGTTGAAGAGGCATGGGACATGAACTCTGATCATTCCCCTATTCTTCTCACATTCAATGATAGCATTATGCATAAAGAGTTTCCTCCTAGATTAGTTAATAAATTAACTGATTGGTGTAGCTTTAAACTCCAACTTGAAGAAAATATTAGTTTACTAACACCATTAAGAAATGAAGAACAACTTGATATTGAAGCTAAAAATTTTGTCAAGAACATACAAAAAGCTGCATGGGATAATACCCCTACCATCACCACAAAGACCAAAGGTAACAAATATCCAAGAAATATAAAAGAGCTTGTCTTTGAAAAGAGAAGACTCAGAAGAATCTGGCATCAATCTCGAGCTCCAATAGACAAGACTAGATTGAATAATGCTACCCAGCAACTTAAAAGAGAAATTCGAAGATTTAAAAATGAAACAATCAGTGAATACTTAAATGAACTAACAAATGACAATAAAACTGATTATTCGCTCTGGAGAGCTACGAAAAGGTTAAAAAGACCGATCCCGCAGAATCCACCAATAAGGAATACAGATGGGAGTTGGGCAAAAGCAACCACCAGAAAGCTATTAGATTCGCTGAACACCTTGCAAGCACATTTCAACCAAATGAAGGTGAAGGCACATTAGATTGGGACAACCTTAACCAAGAAGAAAGTGAAATCAGACTCACAACTCCAAAAGAAGTTACAGCTGAAATTAAAAGTATTAATTCAAACAAAGCTCCAGGTTTTGATTTAATTACTGGGGAAATTCTTAAAAACTTTCAAGGAAAGCTATAGTCAAACTTACCTACCTTATCAATGCCTCATTTAGACTAAGATATGTACCTCAGATATGGAAGGTAGCTGAGATAATGATGATCCCTAAACCTGGAAAACCACCTAACGAAGTTTCATCTTACAGGCCCATTTCCTTATTACCTGTAATTTCAAAATTGTACGAAAAGCTACTTCTTAAAAGGCTGACACCAATCATAGACGAGAGAAACCTAATCCCAGCACATCAGTTTGGTTTTAGAAAACGCCACTCCACTATAGATCAAGTCCACAGAATAACAGACACAATTGAAAGATCGCTAGAGGAAAGAAAAGTCTGCTCTACTATCTTCCTTGATGTAGCGCAGGCTTTCGATAAAGTTTGGCACGAGGGACTTAAGTATAAACTAAAAAAATTTTACCCAGACCATATGCGCAGTTATTGGAATCATATATTTCAGATAGAGCTTTTAGAATTAAGCAAGAGGATGCCTACTCTCCAACAAAGGAAATTAAAGCAGGAGTGCCACAGGGCAGTGTATTAGGACCTTTGCTTTATCTCCTTTACACTAGTGATATTCCTGATTTAAGGTACGACACGATAGCTACCTTTGCAGATGACACGGCCATCTTAGCTGTAGGCAAAGACCACGAAGAAGCAGCAAGAAATCTGCAAATATCTGTTAATAAGATAAACGACTGGACTAAACGCTGGCGAGTTAAATTGAATGAAACCAAATCGGTTCATGTCAATTTTACAAATAAACATAATCAACATATCCCAATTAGTTTAAATGGTACACAAATACCATATGCTAACACAGCCAAATACCTAGGTATTACGTTGGACGCTAAGCTACGCTGGAAAGCCCACGTAAAAAAAAACGTGAAGAACTTGGACTCAAGTACAGCAAAATGTATTGGCTGTTGGGTAGACATTCCACCCTGTCCATTTTCAACAAAATACTATTGTATAAACAGATCCTTAAGCCCATATGGACATATGGCATACAACTGTGGGGTTGTGCCAGAAAGACCAATATTGACATCATTCAGCGCTTCCAGAATAAAGTACTGAGAAATATTGTTAATGCTCCTTGGTACTTTAGAAACTGTGACCTCCATAGAGACCTGGAAATGGATACAGTTAGCGAGACTATTATAAAATACGCCAGAAGTCATGAACAGCGACTTCTTCATCATGTGAACGTAGAGGCTATCCAGCTCCTCGACAATGCGTTGTTGGTTAGACGGCTCAAGAGGACTAAACCTTTCGAGTTAGTTTAAGTGTTAGTTAAAAAGCAGAGTAAAGTGCTGATAGTGTACACGTCCAATAAGTGTAATTAAGTAATCAGAGTCTTCGAACTGCTAATGAGTAGATTCCTAGTTCTAAGTTGTAGTAGTAATTTAAGTCTGAATAAAATTACTTATTGATCAACCTGTGATCAGATTGTAATGAAATAAATAGCCTCAGGGATATTTTAAATAAAAAAAAAAATCAACAAAAAGCAAGTGTTTACAAGAAATAATGTTTGCTCAAAATGCAAACCCAATGTCGGTATAAAGTTACAAGATTTAAAAACATTAAAAAGTACTAAAATCAAAATCTCTTAGTTTCCCAAAAATTATAAAATGTATTATGGAGTCAAACAATTATGCAATTAAGATTGGCACTCTAGTCCTTCTAAAAGAAAACACAACACCTCAGCTTTAGCCAATGGGAAGAGCGATGCAGTGTCATCCGGGTGCTGATCCCATAATTCGAGTGGTTTCCCTAAAGACAAAAAATGGAACTACTACACGAGGAGTCAAGAATATTTGCCCTTTACCTATTGAGAACATGTTCTCAATAGCGGGGGAGTATGGAAGAAATTCAACGTCTCACTCAAAAATGCCCATTCGAAAAGAAACAGAAGCTACTGAGCGTTAATTCAGAGCAGTCTAACTTTAAAATTATTGTATATATTTTATGTTGCCACAATGCAAATTGTATTGCTTATATTAAATAACACTGTACAAAACAGTGAATTATGGGTGATAAAAATAGACCTATAATAAAGTTATTATTTGCCAATTAAATTAAATCTACATTCTACTATTAATTCGAACCAACTACTTTACAATATTCTTCACAATAAGGTTAGTCGCCATGTTTGCTAATTTCAGTTGAATTTGTTCTACCTATTTTCTCTTCTCGATTTCATATTGTGTTCAAATTGTGCCAGAAAAAGAAACCATTAATTTTGAATTTAATACAGAAAACGCCCATGTCAACTTTTCAGTGAAACACACGGTATACACAGTTACATTTATTATGTCCACTATTATTATTATTATGAATATTATTAACTTGTTTTTTTTTTTCATGTTTGCCACATTTTTTTAATTTGATTTATAAATGGAAATATATTCTTTTCAATGTAACATGCACTTTTTATAACGACTACATGCGATTTATGTTTTGCTTTTGGCTCATAGCTGAGACATGTAATCTGACAAAAAATAATTAGTTCATCCAAAAATGGGAACTTTTTGTACTCGTTTCTTAAAAAAGTAAACGGCATAGCCATTTCAATTTTTTTGAAAAATGGTATATTGATATTAACTTTCTTAGTAATAAACCCATTACCAACATAACTTTGGTTGAATTAATATTTTTTTTAACAATAATTTAATAATTTATTTTTACGAAAAGATAGTGAGCGTAAAAAGTTGTTTGTAACGCGGTTGCATATTACCATACAAGTTTTATAAGAAGCATTTTTCCGGAAACGCGGTTTTACGGCACGACGAGCGCCGAGAGGAGTAGCCTAAAGGAGTGTGTGCGACAAAATAAACAGATTCTTCGTCTTCATCTTCACCAATGTTAGTAATCAATTCAAGAACAATTTCACACAATACATCCTGCATCATGCTTCCACTTGATCAATGTGAGTAGAAATATTTTGTGGTTTTGTGTGTCAATTTGCTTGATTTTATCTTTAGCCAATTCATAAACTAATTTAATTTAAAAGATAGTCTGCGGCATGATTTTTCACAATCCCCCACAGTTTCTCAATTCGGCTAAGTTCGAATGGTTGGAGGTAGTTTTAACACTGAATGACCATGGTCGGCTAAGAGTTAATTGACAGCATCACTTTTATGGATTGGTTTGTTGTTTTGAATCTTAGCATACAAATTCAATATTAATTTTTTAACCTTGTTATAAGAAGCCTTGACCAATACCAACACCGAATTTGATAGAAATTTTTTCTTTAACCATTTCATAAAGTTGCTATATTTCATCATATAATCTCTTTTTTTAAAACCTGATTTAAATATTAATAAACAGTTTGGAACAAATTCTTTTTTACCTCCAGCATGTAGTATTATTCAACGTTGTCCTTTAACCACGGGTTCATCATTCTAACATTAAGGTACGATAAGTGAGCTGTGCAAATAACTTTTTCTATTTTGCTTCATTTACAGAGCTATAAACGAACCCAAATGAGTTTTTTTTATAGAAAATTGAGTTCTTTTATATGACTAGAACAATTTTATTCCCAACGGTGGTAACACTAATTTGATACCAAACGTCAAAGCTGTGATTACGATAGCGGTGTGTTAATTTAAATCGTAATTAATATTCAGTAGATTTATTTATCAACTTAAAATATCCAATTACAACTCTATTTTAACCAATTTTTAGTTGTTTTCGTCTATGTGTTTGATAGGATTTCAGACTACAAAGCTATATCATTGTAATATATCAGTATCACCAAATAGATGCTTGAAGTTTCACAAAAGTAGAAAATAAGAAAGAACACACGCACACATACGATACGATAAACTATAGACGACCATAATAAATCCGAGAGACAATTTCAACTTAGATGATTGATTATTCAACATGATAACCAAAATGTTACTTCTTCAAATCAAGTAACCGTTTGTCAAATTTCACAGATAATAAACTCTTGTTTATTTAACGTGTAGGTACTGTTACAAATGTACTAATACAATCAGTATTTATTGTAATAATACAAATTGAATAAAACTTGTAAGTTAGGCAACACTGTTCAGCAGTGTGTACGAGTTGTAGTAGTAGTAGTAAAATTCGTGTCGGACAAAGAACACAACTTTAAGACTGTACCAGAGAAAGGTCATCGTTTTCATATGTCAAAAAGTTTTATAATCAATGGTCAAAGAAAGAACAGAAAATTTATTTATTTAGTACAAAACAAAACGAAGAATAATAAGGATATTTAATGAATATTGTGCCCTGTAAAAGTGCAATTATAATAAATATTAATTGTCACGGTTGCCGAATCCTGAGCTTTTATGTAAATTATCAGTTTGAGTAACATTTTCATGTATATTTACATTTGTGGCAAATGTTTCAGAACTGTGGCACACATCTTCACTAGGTTGTTCTGATCCTAATATTTGCTAAACTTCAATTTGTTTGCTAAGGGAAGTATCGACGTAACCTTCTGCGACCGTAGACGATTTTCATCCTCCGTGGCACTTGATGGTCAATAAGTCGCTTCCACAGTTTGCCAAATGACTAACGCTGGATTGCTTAAAGCAATGGCCAGTTTACAGCTCCGAATTGGGTATTTTCAGAAAACTTGCGATAAATTTGGAGACTTTTCCCATAACATTAATTCTGATTGGCAAATTAATACACCGACCATTGCGGTAGGTTAAAAAAATCGCCTATGCGTTACATTAGTAGGACGTAACTTAGCATATTGTGTAATTAAGTCACTCCAATAGGTATTGCTAATTACAAAGGTTCTTGGAACATTATTTTTTGTTTTTTGTATGTATACAATAATTGGATCTGATTTATACTCAACACGGTCTACACACATATTTGCTAGCCTACATTAAATAATGTTAATACAAATCTGGAACTTACTGGAAAATTAAGCAAAGTAAGTTTAATTTCTTTCATTGCCAGGTATGTATTATTATCGGCTTCATTCAAAAATTTTTTAATGTCTTCTTCTTCTAGAATTTTGACTTTTTTTGTACGTAACCAGTGGAAGTTTGTTTTAATAAAGCTTGCAATTTTTAAAAATAGATATATCAACATCTTTATGAATATTTAAACAGGATCTTAATTTTAAATACATGGTCCATGATGTAAATGGTTTTTATATATTGCTTACATTGAAGCTCAAAGTAAGCTAATAAAACATTTTTTTTTTATTTTGGGTCGTTTACAGAGCTATAAAAGCACCCAAATGAGTTCTTTTATAGAAATAGAACAATTTTTATTCTGAACGGTAGTAACACTAATTTGATATTAAACGTCAAAGCTGTCGTTACGTTCGGCGTGCGTTAATTTAAATCGTAATTAATGTTCAGTAGATTTATTTATCTACTTATTTTTATTTTTACTCATTTTTTTAAAGTTAAGCATTTAAAACAAAATTTAATGAAAATATTGCCGCCCTAGCAATTATACTTCAAAATTTCCTAAATTTAAAAACTCGCAAAATTTTATTTAAAAATTAATCTGAAAACCCAAAATAGAAAACATAGTATAAAGAATTCGTTTCAGAAGACATTTTAGCAACTCGAACTTTCGTCTTATAAAATGCATCTTCTAAAACTAGTTCTTTAAATTAATTCTTCTTATTCTTCCTTTAAGTGGAGGTAATTAAAACACTGCAGATTTTTTTTTAAAAATGCCGACGTTTCGCCCCTACAAATGGAGGCTTCTTCAGGGCTATTTTAGCTATTCCACAGTTAAGTCAAAAATTCTTTAATATACTATTCTGTAATAGCTTCTACGCCATTTTCATTATTCCATTAAATTTGAAGAGTGGAAAAAAATATGGTCTAAAGTTGATCTTTTCAATAAACATCTTATTGATGATCCAACAATAGAAGTCCTGGGGTTTGATCAAAAAAGAAAAATTTGGTCAAATATAAATCGCATAAGAACAGGCCATTCAAAATGCAACTCTATGTTGTTTAAATGATGTGCAATTTCTAATCTAAGTTGTGACTGTGGAAACGAACCAGAGACCGTTGCACATATTGTAGAGGATTGTCAATTAACGAAGTTTAAAGGAGGGTTTCCAAATATTCATAATTTAACGGATGGAGCAACATTATGGCTTACGAATCTGAAGGACATCTAAAGTTCAGCAATATTTTGTATTCTTGTTTTGATTATCTGTTTTTCCTTTATTTTGTTTTGATATTTCTCTAACCTACTATTTTTTCGTCATTGTCGTGGCTGGCGCTTGGATCGGTCTATTATATGTCGTCATGCAGTGGCTGTGCTGTTATATTTTATGTTTTTATTTACCTTCTATAATGTTTACACACTTAATTAATATTATTACATATGAATACTAGGGTGGGTAAGGGTTGGCATGTTAAGGTTTTAGTGGTTTTTCTAAACCTTGAAGTAAATGCTTTGCCAAGACGAACCAATCCACTATTGCACATCGTTTCGTCACCACACTATACAGGTGTATACTGATCTTCAGGGGCATCATACATAACACTTACATCACAATACAATATTTGTATTATGTACCATACGAATAAATAAATAAACAAATTACACCACTTTTCAAATTTTGCGTATTCTTTTTCGTAGTCGAGGCGCGATTTTACCGGAAGTAAATTTCCAATCGTGCATTGGGCGATTTCTCGAATTCAAGGAGGAGTGTTTGTAATATTTTTATTTTCACTCATTTTTTTTTAAATTAAAAATACTTAAATGTACTTAATTAAACTGTAGTATTTAAAACAAAATTTAAACAATTGAAAGTATTGCCACCCTAGCAACTAGACTTCAAAATTTTAAAAATTTAAAAACTGCAAAATTTTATTTTAAAATCAATTTTATTTTGTTTATTAGTATGGTAAATCAATTCAAAAGCCCTAAATAGAAAAAAATAGTATAAAGAATTCGTTCCAGAAGGCATTTTAGCAACTAGTTCTTTAATGTACTATTTTGGTTCATATAACATTTTTAACTAGACAAAGCCAGCATGCTACGCATGCGTTAAGTCACAAAATTGAATTAGCTTCTAAGAGCAGACAATCGTAAACAATAATTGGCCTCGGCACTTACATTAACATTCATCAGTTGACTAATCAATATGAATGGAGAATACATGGAATTCGTAAAATGAATCGAGAGTATTCAAGTGTGCGCTCGCAGAAATCATAACATATTAATAAGAGATACTTTCTGTATCACTTTTGCAACCTTCAAAACAAGTCAAAACGTTTCGTCCATAAATCAATTAATTGCTTGAGGTTATCTTCAGTTTTTTTCCAACGAAAACCATTTTTTTTGCATAAATTGTCCTTCAAAATTAATATTTTTTGCTTGTTCACATTGCTTGATTGGTTGATTGCTTGTGATGAATCTTTACAAAGTTGTATATGATTTTCTTTACAATTACTTTTTTGAACTAGTTTACTGATAAATTTGAGTTTGGTTTGTTAGTTCTTTTTCTTAGTGACGTAAATTTATTTTCCTCAAGAATTTGAGCATTTCTCTTCACCATGTTCAACCCAACAACTGTAGTAACTGTTATTCTTTTTGGATATTATTTATAGATATTGAGAGTTTGAGAGTTCGCCTTTTTTTCATTCAGCATAAACTTGTAAACGTTGTAAATAATCTGGCATCCTTATCCTTGACTATTGTAATTTTTTTTTTTATATAAAGCAATGGCAAATGCGTAAAATAAAACTGTAAAAACCAAGCACTTACAATAAATTGTGACTTAATTATACCTACTCTTAATAAAAACAGGTTCAACAAATTATGCAACGAATTGTGGTTAGAGAAAATGTGCCCGATGAGGATAATTAAAAATAAAATAAAATTTGTGTTTACTGGAAACGTTAAGTCTGTAGTAGAATGATAGCAATTTTTTGATAAAAACCTATTACCACACTACAGTTCATAAGGGGCTGAAAGACTTCTAGTTTTCTTGCTGTTTACGAAATGTTGAAACAATTTCCGGAAAAAAATTAAAGTGAAATGTAGCAACTATTTCCAGACAAAGGAAGGAATCAATTTTAAGTTAAGATCATTTTACTTACACTGAAGCATGATATTTAACATTGAGTAAAGTAGAAAAAATAACACTAAATAAAAAAAAAGTCACGAGCTCGTATGTAGCTGCTAGAATCCCTAACGAAATTAGTGAGCATAATCTACATACAAACTTCTCTTTGATAGATATTACCCATAAGAGCACCATATTATAGGATTTAATCACAATTACCAATTTACTACACAATTTATACACATTTAATAAGTGTAAAATGCTGAACTATATTAAAATTAAATTTTAAGAAAACACATACACATAATGCAATTTATTTGATATTGTATTTTAATGGCTTTTGCAATGATGATTTAGTCTGTTTAATTATAAAACATTCAAAACAGAAATAAGCATATATGCGGAATCGTACATCAACATATTAGTCCATCTAACCGTGTTTACTTAGGATTGTGTAAGCAGAACACCTTATTTGAAGCTTGTGTGCCCTGAAAACCCTTCGAGTAGAAGTAGTTGTTTTCTAACTAAACTCTATTTAGTTATAATATTCCTAAGAGACACGTTTACGTACCGAGTTTTCCCAAAACCAGTTAAGTTCGAGCTTGAATCACGCATTAACTATTAGAACTTATAGCCGGGCACGCATAATGGATAACTTTGCTTTCTAGAAAATTCAAAGGCTAATTGTAACGGGTATATTGAATAATTATTAGTTTGAATTCTGTCTACATAACGTTAACTATTGCGTAACGTTTGAATTCAATAGTCTTTGTTTCAGTGGTTCAATAAACTAAACGGTTCTTAATTACTATTAAATAATTTGATTAAACACGTTGTTAAAACGAAATATATCATTAAATTTATGTTTTTTTTTATTTTGAAAAGGGAAAATTTTCAGTAAATATCATTTGCTGTAAATATTGACAATCCTAATGATTTTACAACAAAAGTTATTAAATGTAAAACTTCTTGAACAATTAATAATCCATCGATTGGGTTTTTAAGCAGCGGAACTAAAAGAACTTTTACTGCCGCCCTGAGCAGATGCGCATTTACCATTTCACCATGCAAAGCAGAATTATTTCAATAACTCAATAATATTATTGCAACATTTGGTCTAACGTACGTTTAAAAGTTACATCAGGGTACAATAATACTTTCAGTCATGGTTGGGATTTGTCTGCATGTGTAAGAAAGTAACAAAGTGAAAATGAAGAATTAATTGAAAGAGGTAGATATAAAATAATATTGCACGCTTCTTGAATTTATAATAAAAATAAAATATATATCTAAAAGAAATGGATTTTGTTCAAAAAAGATGTAAAATGAGCTATTTCCACAAACGTCTTATTGATCCTACAACTACTAACTTAACTGCACAACAAATTAATGACTTCTTTATTAATATCGCGCATGAAATTAATAGCAATCTCCCTGCACAGAATAATGATCCCAACTGCTATCTAAACAAAATTGATGTAACAAACATACCGGAAATAACTGCGAAATATTGTTACTAGCATTAAAACTAGTCACGGTAAAGGTCTATTTGATTTGAAGATTGATATTGTCAAAAATGTAATAAATACAATCTATATTCCACTTATCAAAGTGATACGACCTGAAAATATCGAAGGTCATTCCTTTTAATAAAAGCGGAAACAAAGACAATATGAATAATTATCGTCCAATATCGATTCTGCTTGTTTTTTCAAGAATTTATGAAAAAATATTAAAATCACAAATAATGGATCACTTACAACGACATGAACTTATATCTAGTAGTCAGTTTGGTTTCCGTAATGGAATGTCAAGTGGTAGTGCAATCTTGAATCTTACGAATTTTATAATTGGTTATTCTAAGTATTGCATAGCAAATTTTTAGACTTATCTAAAGCCTTTGACTGTGTCAATCACAATATACTAATAAATAAATTAAAAAAAAAAATTTAGCGATGGAAGTATAGGGTTGTTGCAATCGTATGTAACTGATCGTCACCAGTATGTTTTTCATAATGACACTCTATCCCAAACTAAAGAGATACGAGTTGGTGCACCTCAAGGCTCGGTTCTTGGTCCAATATTGTTTTTAATCTACTTCAATGACATTGCTTATCAAACCGATAAAAACAAGATTATACTTTATGCAGACGACACAACATTACTAAATTCGGTAGATGATTTACACAACATAGAATTAACATGTAACTTAAATGAAATTAATAAATGGCTTATACATAATAGACTGCATATAAATAAAAATAAAAGCGAGAAATGTATTTTTACACTAAAGAATAATGTCAATTTAGATAACACAAACATAATTAAATTTTTGAGGGTGACGTTAGAATCGAAATTAAACTGGTTAGAGCATTATAAAAACTTAAGCACTAAGTTATCAAAAGCTTGTTTTATATTAAGAAACCTAATGAACAATGTCTCAGTAAAAGTAGCTAAGTTAGCATATTACGGGTATATCCACTCAATAATGTGTTATACACTTATAGCATGGGGTCATTCTTCTTGTATGCCTAAAATATTAAAAATTCAAAGACGTGCGGTCAGAATTATTAGTAATATAGAATTTAGAACGTGTTGCAAAGATCAATTTATCAGTCTTGGTATATTAACACTTCCCTCTATTTACATCTTAAATTGCATACTATTAATGAAAGATAATTACCAGAATTATCTTAAACCTGATTCAAGTCCGTTTTTCGACTTCGTAAAACAGCAGTAATTATTATGCGATAAAACTATTCAACAAACTGCCTAATACATTAAAAACAACTGACATATAAACAACTAAAATCTTGCATGACTAAATTTTAAAAAAATAAAGCTTTTTACACGATTAAAGAATTTCTAGACAACAACATCCACAATGATTTCAAATTAAATTCTGTGATGTGATACCTACGAGTGTTCTATTAGATTTTATTTATACAATTAAGTTACACTGCTCAAAACAATTAGGAAAACACTTGTAATAAATTGAATAAGTAATTGTTGTTTAAAGCTGTCATGCTGAAAGTTGGACAATATGTAAATTGAATTATTAATTTTATCATTGGATACAAATTTTAAAGATCCATGGCCTAAATATAGAGAAATTACCTCAAATAACAAATATAGAGAATTTTTTTTTTGGAAGGCACTGGCCACTTCTAATTGGTAAGCTTTCTGATGTTGCTATAGTGACGAATGTTGATTATCGCCTTGTTTATTAAAGTCTCTGACAAAATGAGGCATTTAAATGAGTTTGATGTGTATCATGCTCTACATCTTTTACGACAAGGTCAATCTCTGCGACAAGTGGCTAGAGAGTTTGGGGTTTCTCCTTTCGTGGTGTCCAGGTTACGTAACAGGCACAGAGAGACAGGTCAGTATTGTAGAAGACGTGGCCAGGGCCGTAAATTTAAAACAAGCCCCCAGGATGACAGATACGTCGTTCTTTCTGCTCTTCGACAGCGTACAAAAACTGCAAAAGACCTGCAGAATGACCTTCATATGGCTTCCGGAATCCGAGTTTCAGACCAAACCATAAGGAACAGATTAAGGAAAAAGAAGATTTGTCCAAAGAAGCCAGTTAAGAAACCACGTTTAACAAATGGGCATAAGGCAGCAAGACGTACGTATGCTGAAAACCATGGTGATTGGAACCTGAACCAGTGGGAGTCTGAGGTCTTCTCGAACGAATCCAGGTATCGTATTACACGTTGGGATGGTCGATTAAGGGTGTGGGTACGGCCAGGAGAAAGATTTTCTGCAGAGGCTGTACAGGAAATTGATAGATTTGGAGGAGGTTCCATAATGGTGTGGGCCGGAATTATGTACAACAATCGTACGGACCTAGTACTTGTTCCCCAACAACTGAATGCTGTCCGGTATATTGAGCACATTCTGGAAGAGCATGTAGTATCTGCTGCCTGGATTTATGTTTTTGCAGAATAATGCCAGGGCACATTCTGCGGCTGTCACCAGGGATTTTCTGAAGAGGAATGAAATTGAGGTAATGGAGTAGCCAGCGGTCGGCCCAGACCTCAATCCTATTGAACACTTGTTGGATCATCTACACAGGAAGGTCAGGAACCGATTTGGAGATGCTCTGAAGGAGGAATGGGAGAATATCCCGCAAGAGGGAATCCAGAATCTTATTGGGAGCATGCCACGAAAGTGCCAAACTGTCATCAAATGTCGTGGAGGCCATACAGGATACCAACTTTATATAACGAGTGTTTAACTTTGAAAAATAAGCACAAGATTCAATTGCTTACATAGCGGAATTATTTGAAAAGTTAATTGTCAGCGTTATTCATTTGTTTTTACTGACATGAGCAATAAATAATTACATAAATAACCACAAATAATGTACTTTATTAATTTCATGTTTGTACCTCCAATGAAAAAATATTTTCATATTTCATAGTGTTCCTCTAATTGTTTTGAGCAGTGTATTTATATAGCAAATATTCCTTATACAAGTATACATCTATTTTACAGTTAGTGTTAACAATGACGTATTTAAAATAGTTTTCTATTATCAAATGAATAAAAATTATTATTATTATTATTAATATTTTTTATTATTGCATTGGATAGTAATTTTAAGTTGGAAAAGCATTAAAAGATTTTAAATTTTTTAGTGATTGGAAAAGTTACTAAAGAAAATAATGTAAATGTAAGTTATTATTCAGATGACGTCACGCGATTATGTTCCTGCGGATATAACCACAGCCAATCCTAGTCACGAAGAAATTCGATGTTGCCAACTTGTGTTGTCTGACTTTGTAAGTTGCAAGTGGACAATATTAAAACTGATATTACGGTAATTAGAAGAGACAACAAGCAACAACATAAATTAAAATTAAAAAACAAAAGATGAACCGATGATCGTCCCAAAATCGTTTACAATTGCAAAGTTCACGTGAGGGCAACGTTGTTTCAAACATATCTATTTTCGTAAAGAGCGCGCATAGCTTGGTTAGGCGCTTAACGGCGGTACATTCAAATTATTAAAAAATTAAATATTAAAAACAAAAATAGGGACTGAATCAAATCTACGTTCAATTTCAGATATTGAATTAACGTTTATATTATAATTAGATCCAATAAAACAATTTTTAAGTTGTGGGAATAGCTTAACAATTACATTGTAATACTTTTTCTATACTGGGTGTAACAGGATTATGTTACATCTTCCGTTTCTCCCTTAGTTTTAAAGATAACTGATTGAAATTTGGGACATCCCATATACATAATAAATGACACTTTTTTGAATATAATAATTTTTTTTATTTTTGGTTATGCCGTAAGTATAATAGGATTTCTAAAAATCTGAATAATTTTCTGAATCCAATGATACCATATAAGTGACGTCAAATTCTTTTCTGGAGCTACGAGTAAGCATAACAGCCCAACAATTGGCAAACGTTTTACGAGAAACAGCAATGAGGGTTTAGAAGTGTATTGACGTTAATGGACAGCATTTTGAACAATTGTTGTAAATTGGTAATGTTCATTTTTTGTATTTCTAAGCCACTTAGTAGCTTCTAAACATTAAATTAGAACAGAATTCTTAATTTATTTTAGCTGTAATTTTGATTGTATTTATTCCACATTTTAAAACAAAGTATGAAAAAAATTCTTATTAATAGTACTAATAAATGGTATCACGGTACCAATATGGTTCCATTTGGAAAAATTAAGTTTTACCCTAAAAACAATTTTGATGAACTTCATTTGCTCGTAAATCACATAATTTAGTATTTTTGACGGAATTTCAATTTTTCTAGAATAGGATGGGTCGATTAGAATAAATAGGAACAGTCATGGCACACTTAAATAAAAAACTAAAAATTAAATTAGAAAAAATTTTGACGTTTGAAATGTGGTATGTGGTATCATAGGATTCAGAAAATTATGCAGATTATAAAAATGCAATAATATACAAGGTGTTCTATTTAAAAATCAAAAATTGATGTTACTTACGGCGAAACCAAAAGTGAAAAAAATCTGTTATAGTCAAAAAGTGTCATTTATTATGTATATGGGATGTCCCAAATTTCAATCAATTATCTTTAAAACTAAGGTAGAAACGGGGGGTGTACCATGATCCTGTTACACCCGGTACATTTCTGCAATAATTACAGAAAAACAATATATTACATTTACGGAAACTGATAAAGACAAAAATTAAAATTCGGATTACAATTTAAATAATAAGAAAGCGATTTGGAAACGTTTGACTACAAAGCACTTGAGTCGGATGCTGACAATGAGTCTTCGTCTAATGACAAATGCGATTAGTTTCAACAACTTATTAAAAATAATTGTTTATGATCATAACTAGTCTTACAATTGAGAGTATTTTTTTCTTCCTCGACTGGCTGTGTCTAGCCTCGGACCTATTTTTGGATATAGTTATGTTTTAAAATCTATTAACGGAAAAATTAATAAAGTTGCAAATTGTCATTTTGTTTTGTCACTTTTTTTTCATTATATTTCTCACTATTTTTCATGTGTTGTTATCCTTTTGAGATTTTTAGGTTCATTTTTATTTTCTTTTCTTTTTATTACTATTCATCTTTCTAAATTTAGTTCTTCCCACCTTCCACTTTCCTAGATGGTGTTATGTGTTACCTTGTCTATCATAGTATACATACTTATCTGTACTGATATTCTTTATCCATTTTGTGTATATTCCAAAACATTCACTCTGTGTCAGTACATGTGTGATACACTAACCTTCTTTTTCGAATTATCTTTTTTATCAGCGTTCCCATGGTAGTTAGTAAGCATATACGTCTCTATCCTGCATTTCTTTGATTTTCTTTACTCGGTTTGGGTACTAGAGTTACCCTTGTCCGCTTTTTTATTATTTGTTAAAACTTTTCTTATATCTTTTGTTTCTTGGTTATCATTACTTTGATGATCTCGTTTGGGCTCCATTTAATTGTGACTTTTCGTTTCTCTATTCTATTTTTACTTTGAGTACCTCTTTGATTGTAAGCTATGGTATGCTTTTGTTCACTTTCTAAAATTTTATAGTTATTAACTAGGCCTTTTATAAATAGTTTGCTTATAATTGCCTGTTTCTCGTCTTGGAATAACTCGATAAGTTTTTTTCTAATTATACTTCCCGTCACTATTTAGTAACCTAGAACTCATATATCCTCTTCCACTTTTACAGTGATTTTTCTCTTTTGTTTTTTCTTTTGTCTTTTGACTGTCTTTTCTTTTGTCTATGTTTCTCCAATACTTATTGTTGTTCTTGTTGTGATTTCTTCCTTAGTTGTGCTATATTCTTTCTAGCTTTTAAACATTTTTGTTTTTCTATATTTCGATACTCTTTTAACATCTAAGTATTTTAGTTCCTTTTATTTGTTTTCCCAAATTGGTTTCTCAAAGTTTTCAGTTAGTTTTAGGTTAACTTTATTTTTATGTTTTCGTTCATCATTATTTCAAAGTAAATGTACCCGAGGCTGTAATAGAAAAAAATTAATACAGACACTTGACTATAATGTTGTAATAAAAATATTAAATGTTGACTTGAATTTTTGATGTTTTTTTAACATTTTATCCTAATGCATTTTGAAAGCTGGTCAGCCATGTAAGTTTCCATTCTAATTATTACTTGTACAGTCTTTCGCGTTTATAATGGCGCGGTTAAGAGCAGGTACATGTATTAGTTTTTTGCCTTTAATTCCATACATATAAACAAAATAAAATGGGATATATTTTGCTATTGTGTACGTAGGCTTGGTGCCGAATTATCAAAACTGAGGGCCTGAAGCTATAATTTGAAACTATAAACTACTATGCATATGATGATTTTATAAAAGTTCAACGTTCTTCTGCAGTTAGATATTGTAATTTCATCTAAAATATAATAAATTACTCTTCATAGAAAAAAAAACTGTAATAGGAGATTTTTAAAAGTGAAAGTTGCGATGTTTTTTATTCAGAAATAAACTGTTTAGTTGATAAAAAATTACTGACATAAACATAACAATTGTTTTTTATTTATCAACATTTACAAATGGCTAATCTGGTATTTGCACATTTAAAATAAGGACTTGTTTATTTAAATGACGTTTAATTTCGAATGTTTCCAAAATTTTGGTTTTTTGTAATTAGTTTGATTCCAAAATACCTTTGTAGATTTTTATTTCTTTGGATGTTTATTTCTAAAAGCGATCAAAAGTTTCTTGTATCTGACTTCACAATTTTTAATATATTGTTCCAAGCATTCTAGCATTCTTTATACTTTAGGATTTGCGATTTCGATACTGGAATGCCTTTAGAGAGAGAGTGACTGATGGTTCTACATATACATGTTCAAGTTCTTCTTAGAGTAGCGATTTTGTCAATCCACCAGTATATCGGCGATTTCTTCTTATTAGATGACTCTATTTTTTTAGATTAAAAAAAATTTAACTATAAAAAGTGCTATAAAAAGTATTAAAACAGTTCTAGATTAAAGATTCTTTATCTGTCCATAATAGTTTACCCTTGTGCCAATGAGGCTTTAGGTCTAAGCACAGTTGCACTACCGCACTTTTACATGTTTATGATTATATTATTTCTGCCACAGATAATAACTAATCAAGGTTGCTCATATCATTAGATTATTTGAAAGCGTTCGATCAAATAAATCATGACGTTTTATTTGGTACTTTGCATTACATGGGGTTTAGTTACAGCTCCATAACCCTTTTATAAGAATACACCACTGAAAGCATGCAGCAAGTAGTTCTTGAAAATAATGATTCTTCCTGGTATTAATATCAGCAGTAGGGTACCTCAAGAAACAATCCTTGAACCGTTGCTATTTACTATTTACACCTCAATTACACATGACGTACTACTACACTGTAAATCTCAACTCTATGCTGATAACACGCAGATTTATTTTAAACTTCGTTCTTCAGATTTAAAATCTGTCTGTGACATGGTTAACAGTAACCTCATGAGATTGTAAATCGTTTCTTCTAAGATGATTCTGAGATTAAACTTCTCTAAATCATTGTTATGCTTTGCGGGAGAAAAAATGAAAAATTAAAAGCACTGAACTTGATTCATATTCAACTGAACGGCAATAAACTAAAAATAGTGGCCAGTTATAAAGTTATATATTGACAGTAATTTACGATTTTCCAACCATATAAGTAAATATAGATTCCAAAAAAAAATGATATGTAATTATCTTGTCTTAGCCAACCTAAATCGTTGTGACACAGTAACGGATCTTGTTTAACGATGATGCATAAAATAGAATTCAAACGCGTACCTTCAAATTATCTACGGGGCACCTAGATTTTGTCACATAACCAGCAGCTTAATTACATTTAAATGGCTTAACATGGAAAACAGACGGCGTTTAGATGCATCAGTTCTTTACTATTAAGTGAATAATTTCTAATCTCCTCTATCCTTACATGAACGTTTAACTTAGGGAACAGATATACACTTCTTGATTGATCTTTAACAATAAAGTCTCAAAGTGTGAGTCTTTACAAAAAATCACTCAGTTATTGAATTTGCATCTACTATAATAAATTTAAAAATAGTTATTTTTCCACGACATACTTAGAAAACGGACGTTTCTTCTCTACAAATAATGAGAAAAATTCCGTTTTCCTTACTAGCGAGAAAAATAATGCCGTGTTACAGAAATGCCTCTTTAAAAAATGTAAGAATGTGTTATTAGAACTATATGCGCCTAGTAGTTAGTTAAACAATTTAATTTAGTATTCAATAAGATTTGTTTAATTTAATAACTTATATTTCGACTCTTAAAAATTGCTATCCTACATTTATTGGTTAGAATTACGCGACTGCGCTGTGACAGATTGAGACCACGCTGATACTACAGAATACTGTAGCGAGACTATTGGTTACGTTTACAATATTACTTCTTTCATTAGGTGGTTTTTTTGGGGAATGTCGTGGAAAAAATGTTGTGTCTAACACATGAGGAAAGCCTTTTTCTACTCTCACTCAAGCAAGTATGGACACACATTCATTATTTGATTAGCTGATCCAAATTGTCTAAATAAACTTTACGAAAATCGTTATCAATAATTCAAAACACATTCAATTCGGTAGTGGTGTGCCCCACAGTGTGGAACATTTTATACAACCAAATTTTGACTACAAAAATGTTAATCGGAACAGCTTTGATTGCTTACCCAGACGATCTTGTTATATTGATTTGAGACCAAACTCAACAAGGCATTGAAGCTAACGCCAATATCGCTCAATACAAGAGGGTTACAACTTGCATCACATATAAGTGAAGTTGTAATCCTGGCGGGAAGATATAAATTTAAATCTGTTTCCGTCAGTATCCAAGGACAACTAATTAAAAATGTCAAAGCGCTAAAGTATCTGGGCGATTCTCTTGGGCATAATCTTAAGTTTTTACTCACTTCACCATAATGGGAAAAAAAGCCCAGAAGGCCATAAACAATCTTAACAGAATGTTGGCCAGCAATATGCATATTACATCAAGCAAAAGAAGATTATTGGCTAGTGCTGTAAACTCCGTTGTCCTATATGCGGCCCCTGTCTGGATAAATTGGCTTGACTGTCAAAAATATTAAAATATATTACTGTCTCTACAAAGGAAACCCCCATTTTCATCTGCAAGGCATACATGACGATCTTCTCATTCGCCCTTGTCGTTATCGCTAGCACTATGCCTCTGCATATTCTAGCAAAAGGAAGAGATTACTCCAAAGACGCTCAATCGCTCTTGTCCTGGGAGCTCAAATGGAACGACAAAAAGGATAATACGACAAAGAAACATTACTTATACAAATTTATAAAACGCACCAGTCCTCACTGTGATTACTGTTGTGCCAAAGAAGATCCCGTAGACCACCCGCTTTTTGTCTGTAATAGATGGCGTACAATCAAAAGGAACGCAGAAATAAAATTAAAGACAAAAATTACGATTGTTAGTTTAACCAATACATACATTTAACCATACAACCTGTATATTGATGCTTTCACTGCTTTTGTCACCGACAATTTACACTATTTTAAAGAAAATAATTGCAGCAATTCAACAACACGTCTACTGCGCACTACAACAAACCATTTTAAAAGGAAATAGTTCATAATGCAACGTATTAATACTAATAATTAATATCTAAGCCCAAGA
Organism: Abscondita cerata; assembly: GCA_030710515.1. Lineage (NCBI taxonomy): Eukaryota > Metazoa > Arthropoda > Insecta > Coleoptera > Lampyridae > Abscondita > Abscondita cerata. The sequence goes on from JALBCR010003314.1 coordinate 32,080, forward strand.
ATACATGATTTTGGTTATATATTAACATCAACAAAGTAAGGTAAAATCTCTGTTACAACACACCTATGTGTGTTATTATTTTGAAATTTGTTCATGCTAATTAGTAAGATCTTAATAATTTTCACTAACCTACATATACTGTTTATTTTAATAAAAATAAAATAAAAACTATTTATACCCTATCATTTTAACCATTAAAACACAAAACCCGAATTGAATTTAAATATTAGCAATCTTGTTTTGTGTAAATCTTCAAGTATAATGAAACTGTTAATATTAAAGTCACTCACAAAACGTTAAAACTAAGTTCGTATACGACATCACAGTAATTTCCGTTAATTCTAAGAAACCGCATAATGCTTAGTAGTTATCTTAACTACCAACTATGATAGTCTTTTGAAAATACATAAACCAAGTCACAAGCTAACTGCTTGAAATCAGTTCGTTAGTTTTACTTTTTGAGCTTAACAAAAATATATTACTTTCAATAATACACCTACATTAAGGATGGGTCAAACGCACATTACAATAATTGAGCACTTCCGTAAAATGGAGTGAAAATAGCTTTTGAAAAGTAAATTCAGCAAATGTTAAATGTGTTTTATTTATTCCTCCATAATATTTGTTTTGAAAAGGTTTTATTTTAAAATAGTTTGTCCTAAGGCTTCTATCTCGAAAGTATTTGTTTGTTTAGTTAAAAACAATGTGTTATACAACTTATTGCAAAATGTTTTAAATATCACAATAATAGAGACAATTCGTGCTATTTTTTTATGGTATAAATATTATTTTTTTATTAAAGCTCTATAATAAATTTCAGAACGACTGATTTTATTGATAATCTGTCTTTATTTGTTTTCATGCTTTTTCCAATTGGTAGTATTGTTAATTTTGGTTGTTTATCTTGGATAATTATCATTCTGCAGTTAATTAGTTTTGTTTTTAATTTATTACTCATTATAAGCATTTTTTGGTATTTCCTGTATCACTTTTACTTTTATACTTTATTTTAGTTTACCTTGGTATATCCGTGTTTATATATTTATATATAGTACATTTAAAAATTTTTTTTTTATAATAATGTTTAAATTGTGGGACCCAAAAAAAATAAAAAAAACTTTATTTTTTTGTGACGAAACCGTGTGCAATAGTGCATTTGCTTTGAGGTTTAGGAAAAACCCTAAAACCTAAACATGCCGACCCTTACCCACCTTAGTAATCATATGTAAGTGTAAACATTATAGAAGGTAAATAAAAACATAAAATATAACAGCACAGTTGCAACGAAATAAGGAGGTCCAAGCGCCAGTCAGAAATGAGAAAAAGTAGGTTAAAAAAACAAAAAAGGGAAAAAAAAAGAAAAAAATATTGTGAATCAATGTTTCAGATTGTAATCAAAGCTTCATAAATATGAAGTTTGAAACTCTAAATCGTTGAAACAAAATGTAAGTCTTTTGTTTCCAAGTACAATAAAAATACATGCAGAGTTGCATTTTGAATGGCCTGTTCTTATGCGATTTATTTTTGACCAAATTTTTCTTTTTTGATCAAAACTTAAGTCTCCTATTGTTGGATCATCTAGAAGATGTTTATTAAAAACATCAACTCCAGACCATAATTCTTTCCACTCTTCAACTTCAGAAAAAGCCGTACTTAAGTAGTCTTGCAACCATATAGGACTGCGAGATTTATGTCTCTTAGGAGGAGGGTTGTCAATGTTATTCCAAATTGGTAAGTTTTTGTTAAGTTGGCATTTATCCCATTCTCGTTTTAATGCAGTTTTTCGTCGAATGTTATTTTATATGGTTGGTGTGCTTAAGCTAGAGTTTTATTGTTAGTTTTACTTTAGTTTCAATTTTGTCGAACGTAGGCTTATATGTATACTAATCCGTTCTTTAATTATACAGTGTTGTTGAAAAGTCTCCATCAAAGAATTATGTTTGAAACGCATAAAGAGAAAGTTGTGAAATCCTAGGACGTTATTCTGCACATTGTAGAGCAAATATCAAATGTTTTTGACGTCAACGTTTAGCGTACGCCCGCCATCTTAAATTTTTTAAATGACATCCTATGTTGAGTGACTTATTCCAAAAAGATTTTTTTTTCCAAAAATAATAGCAATGCGTCACTTTAAAACAAATTGTCTTATAAAATATCAGTTCTATTTTTTAAATTAAATTGTATTATACTAATGATATGACCTTGTAATTTTTTTAAACTTAAACATAAAACAGTAGATATTGAAAACGTTTTATCTTTATTAAATTGTGACCAAATTTAACTATGATTGACCTTACATGATATATATTGTCGTAAAGAGAAAAAACTCTATTAAAATAAATCACAACCAACTATGGTTTCTATTAAAGAAAAAAAAATTTATTTCATAACTGTAAAGAAATGTAGATAATAAAATCCGTTAATACCATTCAATTTCATCTCAAAAAAGTGTCTAAAGAAGGTATTACTAGTTTTTTTCTAACGTAATAAACAATTAGGATAATAGACACTTTTCAAAAATATAGAAAATCGATCTTTTCGCTGTAACTAGAAAACAAAAGACGATAACCGATTCTAGTTTTCACCAATGAGTTTCTCTCAAAAAACAGATCGAGACACCAACATCCATTTTTCTCTATCTCTTATGGTTACCGAGATACCCTATACAAACGTCAAAATTGCCTACCCTGTACTGCTATTTTGTAACAATATAATTTTATTTATGTATTTTTTTTATTTTAACAAATTAACTAAACATATTCTGTTGCTATCTTGAAGTGTACTATAGAATAATGACAAATGTCAAATACTGATTGTTAAATGATTTCAGTTGATTCTTACGATCGTTCTTAACATTCACCTAATACAAATATCCTGTAATTTTATTCTCCAAAATTAAAGTTGAAGACTTATATCTTAGTACGGATTTCACTTGAAGTGGAGAGAAGAGAGAAAATCACTACCCTGGATTCAATGTGCCGACGTTTCGCCCGACTTATGCTGGCCTCTCAAGGCTACTGTTTATTCATGTAAAGAAATTACAGAAATAAATACATGTACATGACCAAGTACAATGGCATATCATTTTTTTATATAAATTAGTCACGCCCTAATTCCAAGGTGAGTTCAAATTAGAAAAATATTAATTTTATTATTTGATATAATTATTATAGTTCTACAAAAAAGTTGTTCTATGTTTATACCTAATCATTAACTAATTAATAATTTTTAATTATTTTATAATCGTTAGAATGTTTCGATATAACTAAATTGATACATTTGTTTAACTTAGGGGATATGTTTTTATATTTAATGATATTTATATAAAAAAAATGATATGCGATCCTACTTGTTTATGTACATGTATTTATTTCTGTAATTTCTTTACAATAATAAACAGAAGCTTGGAAAAGCCCTCATAGGTCTTCAAGTCATTCAATCATATTCATTTATTTCTTCTTATGTAAAAATTCATTTTGCTTTAAATTAATTAATTATTATTAAGAATCCAAACGATATAAGAATGTACTGAAATTATTTAACAAGCAGTATTTGACATTTGTCATTACTCCATAGCACACTTCAAGATAGCAACAGATTATGTTTGCTTAATTTTAAATATGACCATAAGAATATAAATGCATTTGTGGCAATAAATACTTCGTAATTTGTTAAATAAGTTTGAAATTTATTGCTAACTGATAATGCAATCATACGAAATCCACACTGTAGCGTTAGAAATGTAAATAACCAGTTAAATATTAGTAAAAACTAGTGATAAAGAAGTATCTATTGGTTGGTATAAATTGCAAGTTCTCCAATTAAAAGAATAAACAAGTGTTTAAAAGTAAACGGTAGGCATTTTGAACAAATGTTAAAATAAAAAAATACATAAATAAAATTATATTGTTATAAAATAGGTGTATTTTGCGTTTTATTTTCATACTCATGCTGGAGTTGATTTTTACAGTTTTAATGATATTCTCATTCTGTTTAATGAAATTGACCATACAAAACCTTATATCGTTTGAAAACTGAATGCAACGGCTAAAAATAACAGTACAATATACAGGGTGTTTTATTTAAAAAATTTTGTGATATTCTTTGATAAGGTTTTGCTTCACCCTGTATTGCAAAAATACGAGAATATACAATTTAACCTAATTTCTAAAAAATCTAAGAATGGCAGGATGACAGATTATAAATAATTATTGTAAACTATTAGCCATTTCTACAAAATACCCTGTACAACATAGTAAGACCACTTATTTTTGAAAAGTTCTTGAACGTAGAAATTTAAATTTGTAATAAAATACATGGTGTTTCATAAATAAAAAAGAAAGTTAATATAGCCACACATTTCTCGAACACCCTATATAGTTAATAATATTTTCAGAATGTGTTTGTTTATGGTACAACTTTCACCAAATTTTTAAAATTTTATCGTCTACCATAACTGCGCAACTCCGAGACCAGAACTATGAGACACCCTGTATATGTAAATTTCATTCTAATTTTCTCTTGAATTTCCAACCTCCGATATTTTTACTTTACATAGTCTTTTTATGTTTTCATTCCTTTGTCTGTCATATAGGGTCTTTTGGAAGATTTATCTGAGTATTTTCATCTCTGCAGTGTCAAATGTAAGTTTTGTTCTTGTTGACTTAAGCCTTATAGTGGTTTATATTATATCCTTGATGTGGTTTTAATATTTAGATGTATATTCCGACAGATTGTATCGTTTAGACATCCTGCAGTTTTGTGAACTTTTATGACGTGTTGGAGTACTTCACTTTCTACATCTCCGAAGCTTGATAATTAAACTCCTATAAGTAGAAGATATTACTTGTTCTGAATTATTTCTACTTTACATCAAACAGGTTTTTTTCATGCTACCATTTATTTAGCTTTAGGGGTGGCTATAATCATGTTGAATTGTTTAACTACTATGTTAAAGAAGTGTAGGTTTCCCTTGTAAATTGTTTTGCAAAATTAAGCGTGGTTTACGAAACCAAACGTTAAAATAGAAATGAAAGTGAAAATTATAGTAAAATTATTTGTTACAGAATTTTTTTGGTGTAATTACTTAATTACACTTAACGTCTACTATTTGATATACAGTGTGCCTACTTAAGTTAGAGTCATATAAAAAACTTTTGTAATATTAGGTTTTTTGAAAAAAAAGTTGTCCTTAATAAAAGTGCATAGTCCAATACTTAAAGTGCAATCATTAGATATCAATTTTTTTAAGCCCTACACGAGGTTTGAAAAAAATATATAAATTTTGCTTAGTGTAAAGTACCATTATTTTTTAGAATACCAAAGAATGTTATAAAAAGAAATTGTTTTAAATTAGAAGTTATATACCAATATAAAAATGACAGCCATTTATCATAAAAATGTATTTGACACGAATGTCAGAGTGATACGGCCAGTAATAAACCGGGTTTGAGAAAAGAACAATAAAGTGTTAATAAAGAAAAGGTGGATATGGAGCTTGTTTGCTTTCGTTTTTAGTATTAATTATCCTATTCTTAAAATAAACAATTATTATGCATTCATTATGAATTTAAATTGCAAGGTTGTCCAAAACATTAACAAATGGAAAAGTTATCATATTATTTTTAACAGATAAGAGAGATAAATTTAGTATTGAAATTATAGCTACAAATATTTTTACAATGTAAAAAGTAAACATATATAAAATAATAACAACTCTTGCAATTACCAAAACTTATATAATTTATTAATATAATGACTATAGTTTCGACTATATAAGCTTTTAGAGACATCGTCAGATAATACTATTAAACTTAAATATGACATTTAATTATAAATAATGAAATTAACGTAAAATATCATAACTACAATTATTGTTGTAAAATTTCTGAATTTGGAACTCAACTGTTAGTAATTAAATTAAATAAAATTATCATATATTTAAATCCAGAATAAACCCCAAAAAGTTTTTGGGCAAAATTTGTTAATTTGAATGGTTTTAATCCATTACATTACGAATGATTTTAAATTAATTAATTAGCTAATTAGAGTGTATTTTAAAAGTGGCGAAACCATATTTTTAACCTTCTAAATTGGATTTGGCAATCATTTGGAATGTTTTTCAACTCAATCTGACATTTCGTTCTCTACATCTCGGCTTTTATATATAAGCCTACGATATTAACAATTAATTATATTTAAATATCAGATCTTCAAATTTTTTTGGATTATTAAGAATAATTTTAGGATTAGTGGTTTTAATGTAAAATTATTTCTAAAATATCTAAAATCTGTTTAATTAAAACTATTAAATTTCTGGAAAGGATGTATTAAGGTTTGAATTTCATGTACAACATGTCCATTTTAAATAACATATTGAGCAAAGGTTGATTTAACTTGATGAAGGATTATTAGAGTATCTATTTCTTATTTTTAATATATCTTACATGTTTGCATAATCTTATATTAAAACTGTAGCATTAACAGTGTATAATAATTTTTGCACGAGTAAGTAAGTTTATACAAGTGACCGGCAAAGAGTTTGCATCAAATGCTAAAAAAGTTCCGTAATTGAGATATACTAAACTACTTTTTGGCAAATAAATCTTAGCATATCGAATTTTAAAAAAGTAGACACTTTCATTTGACCACTGTCATAGCGGCAAATAATTAAAATATTCTCAAATCTGTAAAAATTGAGGTTAGATGAGTAGATATTGCAAAATGCCTAAAAGAAAAGAGTAATTTCGAAAATTAGATTATACGTCTATGTGACAAAATTGCTTCAAAAAAAATATTTTTTTTTTATTTTAAAGTTCGATTAAATGAAATTAGAATTAGTATAATGGAAGAGTTGAAAAGGCAATTAGTAATAAAAAGGTTGTTACCTGATTAAGACATTACCAATAAGGATAATTTTAAACACCATAAAATGATCATAACTTAAAAAATTCCAACGCAGGTTTAACTTCAAACTCGTTTTTATCCAAAACTGCTGCTTTTAGCGACAAATACTAAGAGAACTTTTTGTATGTAAAATTGAATAGAGAATAGGAGAATAGGACTTTTTAGTCAAAATGACATACAAAGCGACACAAAAAAAGTTATGGTTCATTAAATTTAGAAACAACTCTGTATGGTGCCCTCTAGTATTAAACAAAAAGTTTATATTGAGTTTCTCATCATCAATATACCCAGTACCCCAAATTTTGTTACTTTAACGAAAATATAAGAAAAACTAAACAAAATAGTTTTTGGACGCGCTGTATTTTGAAACCAAGAGGTTGCGGACACTTTGTTCATATGAACTTTTTATCTTAAAATTATTCAAAGATTCACCCTTTAAAGTTTGTACAAACACCCTGTATAATCAACGTTGTCAGATAAGAATTATTTAAACAATACGAAGTATAAACTACAAAGGTTTTTCTACAAACTTAATATGTATTCTATGCAAATAAAATTATTTTGAATTTTAATTGAAATAAAGATCGTAACTAAATAGAAGAATATTATGTTTTCTCCTTTATTGGAAGGAAAAAATTATTATACATTACCACCATTAAACGTGCACATATTAACAAAAATAATTTAGATCTATAAAACGAACGTCACGTAATTTTTAAATACATCATACGACATCCAACGTTTGATGATTATTAAACAGGTCTAAAACGTAATTAAAACTAATACAATCACGATATTGCGCATAAAAACAATTTTTTAATCAATACATACTTAAAATAATTACATACTTTTGAAAAATATCTAACAAAATCGAATTATTAACAAGGTGTAACTTGGGCAATTAGTGAATTTTTGCAGTCACTTTAATATTCTCATTCAATTACAAAATAAGAGTGTTTTTTAAGCATAATTTTATTGTTATTGTTTACGTGTTGAAAAACATATCAGTAATAAAAGTATTTTTCCTGACAAAATTGAACACGAACAACTGCCGGAAATTAACTCTCTTCCTCATTTGAACATTTTATAAAAGCTACTCAAATTTAATTCTATTTTCATGCTATTTTCGTGACATTGTTGTCATCATTTATTTATTATTTTAAAAACTGTTGTTTGATATATATTTTATCTTAATTTTAATATTACATTGGTTGTATAAACACCTGTTTTGTTAATGGTGGTTTAAATGAAAATATAATCATCTTTATTTATTAACTAAAATTTATTCTTTGTTTAGTATTGTTTAGAAAAAACTGCAATATTTTGAACCTCTTGCAAAATGCTTATAGGTAAATGCTTATAGGTATGTAATGATTTACATAAAAGCCAAATTGATTTAGTTATCTAAAAAGTTTTAATTAATTATTACAACATCATTAAAATACAACCAAGCATCAATTTTGTAAAAAAACGATTTCATCTTCAAACGGCCGAAAATGTTGACTTGGTGTATCTCTATACAGGGTGGCTGAGACTTAGTGTTACCAAATGAAAACGCTGTAATTTTTTAAATTTTGATTATGTTTTATTGAAATTTCGTGGAGTATGTTAAAACAAATTACAATTTATGAACAATATGTTACTTCTGATATGACCTTCTTTGGCTCTGATTATTTGATTCAGTCTTCCACAGAAAGCATTGCATGCTGACCGAACGTGGGCTTTCGGAATTTTATGCCAATCTCGAACAAGAGCTGACTTCAATGCATCAACACTTTCGTATTTTTAGTGGACATCTTACTCTCCAAAATGGACCATATGGAGAAATCCATGAGATTCAAGTCCGGTGAATATGGTGGCCATTCTTTCGACGAAATCAGTCGCGGTCTTGTTGGAATGTCCAACGTTTTGTACCAAAGCGTTTACGTGCCCAAGGTAGCAAAGCATCGTTAAGGATCTTTTGGCGGTACACCTCTTGGTTTACCTTGACTCCTGTTCGATGAAACCAGAGGAGTGCGTTCATCCGCAGTCACTACAGCCTAAACCATAACAGAAGCTGGTGATTGCTTGCGCATGGCCACTCTTGCGTCCAAATTATCGTTGGACTTGTGCTCTAACTAAACACGATTATTTTGTTTATTCACATACTGTTGAATGGTGAAAATTTTCTCATTAGAAAAGACAATTTTAGAATCTCATCACGTTCGGCCAAGGCATTCAATGATCGTGTTCTTCAAGCCTAACTTTTTGTGCCTCTGTAAGATCTTGTACTTTTTGTATCTTGTAGGGCTTTAAGTGTAGTTCATTTTTCAATGTGTTTTGAATGCTGTATCGTGAAACATGCAGACGTGCTGCTAATTGATTGGCACTTTGACGAGGATTTCGTTGGATTCGTTTCTTCACCTTTCGAATCATTTCTTTAATGTTGCTGTCTTTTAGGACTGCCTCTGTTATGTTAAGCGATGCTACCAGTTTTGTTGTATTGAGTTATGGGTTCGATACACAACCATTTTATTCATATTCAAATGCTGGAGCTGACTATTGCTGTTTGTGAATTTCAGCCAAATACAGTGCAATTACACTATTACGTTTGAATTCCATTACGATTTTTTATGAAGATATTAATTTAGAACAATTCTTTTTGACCACATGTAAACAATTAACCAAACTTCAGTCTATCAAAAATTGACGCAAAAAATGAAAACTACACAAATGACAGCAGAGTGAAGTTATAACATTTAGTCTTAGCCACCCTGTAGAAACCGTTGAAGTGACTGTTTTTTTCTAGTTGTAGTTGAAATACTACGACAGAAAAGGTTTTTGTTAAATTATTACATAATCGTATTTAAGATGTACCAAACAATGGAAAATATTTGGTGCCTTTAAAGCTTTCTACCAGGAAATCTTCTGCGCATACCCCTGCAAAGGTAACTAGAAGAAAATCCAAATCAAGAATATAAGGGTTTAGTAATCAAGAGGAACTCGATGTCCGTACTGCAAAAATAAAAAGGTGTTTGTTAGGGTAATTAATTTATTAATCAATATAGTGGACTGTGTTTGTAGGTACTATAGTTTATTCAGCTAAAATTATGGCACTTGTTAACAACACGGCTACAGTCATTATACTAAACTTAAGCGCTAAGGGAATACGTTACCTAAGGGTATAACAAAATAGTGACGGGGTTTGAAGACCCTTGAAAAGACATTTGTGATCTTTATGGCTTAGGGTTTAACCATGTTCCCCCATAAAGAACGTAAGGTTCTTTATTAGTAATAATCTAAGATTTTATAGTTTCAAATACTACTCTAAAGTAAACATGAATATAAAACAATAACTACTTGGTACATAATTACGAACAAATAATAATAATTATTCTCTTATATCTTCTTGGTTGGGTAGGGGCCCTAGTTTGGAGATTGGTCGTTTGTATATTCCATTTTTGGTGCGGACAGTTGCTACACGTGGAACTCCATCATTTCCATAATGCAGGTGTGTAATTCGCCCAAGTAACCATTGACATGGTGGTAAGTTGTCGTGGCCAACTACGACTAAGGTTCCTACTTGAACCGGTTGTTGTGTCTGACTCCATTTGTACCGAACTTGCAACGTTGTTAGATATTCCGCTGCCCATTTTTTCCAAAAAGTTGGTTGATGCGTTGGATCAGCTGGAATCTTGATAACCGATTTACGGCAATATCGGTGACCGAAGGATCTGGTACTGTTGTCATCGGTCTTCCAATCAAAAGTGATCCGGGGAAGAGGAGGCAATCATTGGGATCAGATGACAAAGGATACATAGGTCTGGAGTATAGAATACACTCTATTTGCATGAATCGTTACCCCCTTTCCCTTGACGCGGTTTTACACGATCCCCCCACAAACCGCCAAAATGTGGTGAATTGGGAGGAATAAAGTGCCACTGAACATTCATCGTAGTGCAAAAAGTTTCAATTTCAAGTTTTGATGTGTTCAAAAAGCTGATTAACTTGTCTAATTCATTTTTTTGCGCCTTTAAAATTTGTGCCATTATCTGAATAAATATGGCTTGGGGCACCTCGGCGACTTGCAAATCTCCGCAATGCAGCAATTAAATTTTCCGGCGGTCAAATCGCTGACGATCTCTAAATGCCTTTTCGCCTTTCGCGACCTTTTCTATCTTTTTTTTGTAGTCACAACCGGTTACGTAAAATGGGCTCATTGGTTTCTTAACCCGTTTCTCTGGAATATGCGCTATTATAGGGTTTATTAATTTTGGTTTAAATCTAAAGCATTTAACGCAATTTCTTACTACAGATTTAGCAATTTTTATACCGGAAGTAACCCAATAATTTTGTCTTACATTTGATAAAAGTAATTGGGGCCCTGCATGGAGTAATTGTTTATGTTCGATTGGAAAATTAACCTAGCTAGTTTTTCCTTTCCAGATATTAAAATTGGATGCTTTGTATTAAAATCTAAGTGATTTCTTAACCTACCACCTACTAAAATTCCATTCTATCTAGAAACGTTAAAAGCTTTAATATATCATGCTTTTTATGCAGTGGTTGATTTATTTTTAACAATTCTAATTCTACACTAAAACTATTTCTTTGTGAGATCCTAATCAAAGATATCATAGCTAAGTTCAATTCTGTTACCGTTAATATTCCATATTGTCGATTTTCAACTGGTAGTTTTGAGTTCAATAAAAACCGTAAACAGTATGCATCTACACGTTGTAGTTTCATTATGTTTGAATATCTTTCCAGCAGAAACACAGCTTCTCGTAAAGGTGCTACTAATGTTGTAATTTGTTTCTTCAGTGTCGCAATATATTCCGAGTTTAAATGTTTGACAGTGTGACCATTCTGTGTGTTGTTTGTGCAACCAACTTGGACCTGTCCACCACAATTTTGACTGTTTCAGGTTTTCTGGAGAAATTCCTCTAGATGCTAAATCAGCTGGGTTGTCTCCGGTTTTGACGTGGTTCCATGAATTGTTCTCTGTCAAAGTTTGAATTTCAAACACTCTATTTCCCACAAACGTTTGTAACCTGTTTGGCTCAGTTTTCAGCCACCACAACACTATTGTTGAATCACACCATAAATAGCAACGTGTCTGTAAATGTAAAGTATTCACAACGTTTTTATTAATCTAGCCAACATCAAAGCTCCGCACAATTCCAATCTTGGAATTGTTATGGTTTTAAGGGGCGACTCTTGTCTTTGCACAGAGAAGTCTCACTTGTACGTTTCCTTCTAGATTGATGCTCCGTGCATATACACAGGCTCCATACGCGATTGCAGCGTCGCAGAAACCGTGCAATTCCGTAATAGTAGGAATTGCAAGAATCACATGTCTTGGAATCTGTAATTGTTGTAGATGATATACGTTTACGCAAAATTCGTGCCATGTTTTGTATATCTCTAGTGGTACCTCGTCGTCCCACCTAAATTCAATGTCCATAATCTTTGAATCATAATTTTTAATAAGATAACACATAGACTTATAAGACTCAATGGGTCAAATATTTTTGCTATTTCAGATAACAACCTTCGTTTAGTAATGTTTGTTTATTATGAGAGATGATGTCAATCCTGTAAGTTAAACAATCATTTGCTGGTGTCCAATGAATCCCTAATGTACCTGTAGTAGTTTGATCTCCAAAGGCGTGCACATCTCTGAACTACTTTGTAACGATCTAATAATCGTTGGATCATTAGATATCCATTTTCTCAATGTAAAATTAGCACTTTTAAGGATCATGTCTACTTCGGAACACAACCTTGTAGCCTCTTCTTTAGTTTTAAACGAAGATATGAGATCGTCCACGTAAAATTATTTTTAATAATTGTAGCTGCTTCAGGATACATGTCCTGAAAATCGCATGCTAGTTGGTTTAGACATCTAATTGCGAGATACGGAGCAGATTTGGTGCCATAACTCACAGTATTCATCTTAAATTCTTCTATGGGTTGAGATGGATCAGTTCTCCATAGTATTCTTTGCAAGTTTCTGTCACTCTCACTCACTAAAATTTGACGGTACATTTTCTCGATGTCAGCTGTAACGACGTACTCGTTTTGTCTAAATCTTAACAAAATTTCCACGATATCATTTTGTATTTTGGACCAGTAAACTGTAAATCATTACAAGACCATCCAGTACTAGTTTCTTGGGACGCATTAAACACTACTCTTAATTTTGTAGTAGTGCTTGTCTCTTTAATCACTCCATGATGCGGCATGTAATAACAACTTTCGAAATTATCAGTTGCTGTTACTTTGGTCATGTGGTTTAAAACTTGGTATTCTGACATAAAGTTCTGGTAATTAATTTTGTAAGTAATGTCGTCTTTAAACTTGCGTTCTAGGTTGAGCAATCTTTTATGGCTGTCTTCTTTGAGTCTCCTAATAATGTTGGAGAGTATTTTAATGGTATACGCACCACAAACTGCCCACCATCGGTACGTGTGGTGGTTTCTTTGATTTGTTGCTCGCATAATTTGTCGTCTGGTTTCATTATTGGTTGCGATATGCACATTTCTTCTATTTCCAGAAACGTTTCAAATTATCTTGCATAGCTTGATTTGATGATTCCGTTGAGAAATAACATTGAAGGGTTTCCGATGAGGTATAAAAGTTTCCGGTAACTATATATCCCATTTTGGAAAACGGGTTGATTTTTCCCTAAGTTAACTCTTCCTGTTTCTAATAGTTTCCAAAAATGACCATTTCCTATCAATAAATCAATTCGACTAGCAATGTTAAATGTAGGATCAGCTAATTTTATTTCACTAGGTATTCTCCATGACGTAATATTAATATTAGTGGACGGTAAATTATCCGTAATTTTCGGAATAACAAAACAAGTCAAATCAGTGGAACATTTGTTAATTTGAGAATTGACTTTTATTTTACACACCTTGTTTAACTCTGTACATATTCCTGAAATACCTACTATCGACATAGATTTTTGTGTGAGTGGTAACTTCAAACGTTCATACAAATTTTCAGAAATAAAATTGGACTGGCTTCCCGAATCTAAAATTGCCTTGCACTCAATTTTTGCCCTAAATGATCATTTATAGTAAGAGCTACAGTGGATAACAAAACATTGTTGTTAGCGCTATGTGCTGACAGTGTCATTTGAATTGAGCTTGTTGGCATTTCACTAGAAGTTTGAACCGCTTCTCTATGTTCGGAGTTATTTTCATGAATTAAATCATTGTGCTTTGCGCTACATCGTTTACAAAAGAACGCGTTTTACATCTTTGGGCAGAGTGTCCCGTACGCAAACAATTTTCACATAGTTTTAATTCTGTGACTTTAGTTTTCTTTGAGGTAACGACATAGACTCAAATACTTTACAACGAAACAATAGGTGATCTTCCGTACACAACGTGCAACTTGCAATTTTGTTACAGTGTGTAACGACATACGACGTGAATTACGACCAGAATTTTTTCGAAAACGGTATCTTTACTAAACTTAATTTTGCTTTGGTTATTAGTTTCTAGCGTTTCGAGTAGATCGGCCTTATTTTAATAAATTTCTTTAATTCGTCTAGAGTAGGAAATTCTTTACATGATTTTTCTTCTTCCCATGCACGCGCAGTATTATGATCAAAACGAGATGTGATAATATAAATAATGATAGAATCCCACAATTTTTCTGGGGGTTGTTTTAATGACTCTAAGGAACGAATAGTTTTGAACGCATTGTCACCTAAATTACGTAAACCTAGAGCTGACTCTTTAGTTAAAACCGGTAAATTAAATAAAGTTTTAATTTGATTGTTTACTAAAAGTCTATTGTTATTATAACGCGAACAGAGGCTTTGATATGCATTAGCGTAATTTTCTTCCGACAATTCTATAGATTCTATAATCCGAAGGGCATCACCTTCCAAAGAGAACCGTAAATAATGGTATTTTTGTATATCGCTTAAATCGTCATTGTTGTGAATTAACGACTTATACATATCTCGAAAATTTAACCATTCATTTAAATCACCGTTAAACTTAGGTAAACTGATCGTTGGCAGTTTTACCCATTGCAACCGATTGTGACCATTCTGACCGTTCAACGAACTGTTAGCAGGTACCTGTTCGTTGTTATTTCTGGGTAAATTGTCCTGAATATAACGATTTGCTGCTACCAAACTTTGCGTGAATTTATTTGTAAAATCATCGCGTTCATTATACTGTTCTGTTATTTTGTCATCAGTAGTTAGGTAGTAACCTTTAAAAATTACTGAAACTTGTTAGCTTATGTTTGATGGCACCGTGTTGCCTAGTTAACTGTACTAAATCGGCCATTGCATTTTGCAAAATATGAATGTAAGGATATTAAGAAACCGCTTTATTTTTGCAACTTAAATTTTATTTCATTCATACAAATAGAACGTAGCTATTTGGATTTAGGAAAGTAAACAAAGGAACTCACTTTTTGATGCTAGTTGAATCATCGATGGCGTCGCTTCCTTTGTCACCAATTCGTTAATATCGGGTCGAATGACCAAATTTTAGGTAATTAATTTATTAATCAATATAGTAGACTGTGTTTGTAGGTACTATGGTTTATTCAGCTAAAATTATTGGCACTAACAACACGGCTACAGCCATTATACTAAACTTAAGCGCTAAGGAAATACGTTACCTAACGGTATAACAAAATAGTGACATGTTTGAAGTCTTTAAGAGTGTGTTAAATAACGAAATCTACCTTTTATATTAAAGTGTTCGTTTCATCACGCAATTTGTGTATGGTTGTATCTGTATTCAGGTCGAGAAAGTGGAGTATACTCATGTGTAGTTTGTGCATGTGCAGTATCCAGTAATAAAATACCATGTAAATCACGGACATAACCTGGCCAAGGAATTATGACATCACGAATTTCATACTGAAGTCTTGCAATGACTTGGACATTTAGCGAGGGTTGTTTTGGAATGTGGGTTCCATCAACACAACCAATTACTACTACAATACGCGGAGAAGGGGGAATCCTGTTTTGTTGAAAATCTCAAACGCACAAAGAATAGAAAAAGGGAAGAAGAACAATAACCTTTGACGATTAAAACCTTACAGTTGGGAGTATGGAACGTTTAAGGATTAAGAACAAAAGTATTTAAATAATTACATACATTTAGGATTGATATTGCAGTACTGAGTGAGACAAAAAAAAGAGCCAAGGGAACGAAAGGGCAGATACGTTCATTTTTATAGTGGAGTGGCGAAGAAAAAAATAGCAAAGGCAGGAGTTTCAATAGCAATTGAAGAAACAATAAAAACCTTTGGCAATAAGAAAAACATAGTTATTTTAGGCGAGTTAAATGGAAGAGTGGGATCTAGACAAAATGATAATATAGTAAGTCAATTTGGAGAAAAAGAATTAAATGACAACGGCATTAGCTTCATTAAATTTTGGGTACAATTCTCACTGAAAATCCTAAATGGGTTTTTTAAACATACGGAGATTCATAAATTTACATGGACTCAACCCACAAAACAACCGATATACAACCATTGGATGTTAAAGTAAAAACGGCTGTATGTGGATCTGACATCTGGTAAAAACCATAATATATTCAAAACACAAAAATAATAATAAAGACACATCATATAAACAAGAAGGAAATGGAGATGAGAATCAAATAACTAAACATCAAAAGTACAATTTGGACAGTTTCGATAATGAATCCACTGATTTTCTGTTCAAAATTAGAGTACATAACAAAAAAAAAAAAAAAACGGGATAGATGGATAACTAATCAGCAAAGAGCCTTAGGAAAAGTTAGAAATAATAGAAACAAATGAAATATACATTGGTCCAATGGAAAAGTACAGGATTTAATCAATGAAAAACGTATATCACCAATGGATTGCTACTCAAAACATAGAAGATAGGAAAACATACAGATGATATTGTTACATGGTAAAAAGAAAGTGGAAAAAACAAAGAATTACTATTGGGAAAAGAAATGCAATGAAATCGATAGATCTTTAAGAAGCACAAAGGCAAGGGCAGCTTGGAAAACTTTAAAACATTATAATAATAATAATAATAATAATAGTTAATTATGTTAGTATCACAGAATAGTGCTTACAATCGTCTATATAAGAAGAAAATATTTACAAGTTTTAAACCCGTCAAATATAAATATATAAATAATAAAGTATTTGTATATAACATACACTACATATAGGATACATACAAACACACATCACAAACATAGTAAGTACAGTTAAAAATCATTTGATGTGAGATTATAAGATAAGTATTCATTATACGAATAGAAGGCTTTCTTTAATAACATTGCTTTTACAGTTTTTTAAATTCGATTATGGGAAGTACCTGAACCGATCTTGGCAAGTGATTAAAAATTGAACCCTTAGAATTCAAAACTCTTTTCTGTTTTGCATAGTCTGATTGAAGTTGGCTTGATTATATTTTTATACCTAGTAGGGTACATATGATAACCAGTTTCGAATTTGGAGATGTTACTTTTTAACATATTTCATAGTTTCGTAGATGTACATTGATGGAAAAGTTAAGATGTTTGCCGTCACAAAACAGTACCTACAGTCATCCATATAACCTATATCGTAGATGATTCGTATGGCCTTTCGTTGTAAACGAAAAATTGATGGCCATCTACTAGATCTACCCCACGCTGTTATAGCGTAAGAAATATGCGAGTGAATCAAAGCAAAGTATGCCATTATCAAAACACTTCTGGAAACATTGTTCACTAAATTTCGTAATGCAAAGATGTTACTAGCAATTTTTTAGATAGAATATGACAATGTTCGATCCAAGTCAATTTGTCGTCGATGATGACCCCTAGAAATTTTGTAGAGTGTGTTTTGTTTATTATTCTTATTATTTAAATTCTAACTAAACAGAAATGTTGACAATTGACCAATTGGACTAAAAGAGTGGGAAAAATACTATGAAGGCCTACTTACGGAAAAATCGAACAGACTTAAAAATATGAACTATGATATGAATCACGTAGAGGAAAAATGTTCCCTGAGCCTGGAGGTTTATCTGTAGAGTTTCTTAAACACTCACCAATATCAGTATTGGAATGTTTAACAAATATTTTTAATAAATGTTTAAATAGAGCACCAATACCTACCGATTGGAAGATAGCTGCTATAAGCTCCATACATAAAAAGAAGACAGATTAACTGCTCAAACTACAGAGGGTTTAGTGTTATATAATCCACAGCTAGACTGTACGGCAAAATATTACGATTAAGAATAGAGGGACAAATAAAAGAAAAATTGAAGAACAGAGTGGTTCTCGGTCGGGAAAGTCTTGTGTTGACAACTATTTGTGTTGAAACAAGCTATAGAAGAAAACTATAGCATGCGGAGAACAATTACATCTGGTTTTTATAGATCTGATGAAGGCGTATGACAATGTGCCAATAAAGAAACTGTGGGAATCAATGGTAGAAAATGAGTTTCATCTCCAATATATAAATGCAGTGAAAAGATATTATGAACAAAACACCAGCTATCTAAAAACACGAACAGAACAATCAAATCATTTCAATGTAAATAAAGGCTTGCGACAGGGATGTTGCCTTTTGCCTACTTTGTTTAAAATATATATAACACACCTCTCAAACAATGGATACGAAAAATCAATGGAATTTGTATCAGATAGGAAAAAGAGCTTATATACATTACTTTTCGCCGACGATCAGGTGGTTATTGCAGAGGATAGAAAAGATGTGACATACATAACTAGGAAGCTCATTGAGTAGTACCGTAAATAGGGTCTAGAGTTGAATACCGATAAGACGGAATGTAGGTCTTTTAGAATTGAAGGACAAAATCTGATACTGGAGGGAGGATTAGTCATAAGAAATGCAAATATTTGGGAGTCTATAACAGATGATGGAAGAGACGATAGAGATATACTTGATAAATTAGGAAAAGGTAGAGCAATAACAAAGCAAATTAAACTCTGTACTGTGGAGTAAGGAGATTAGGAAAAGAACTAAAATCTAAATGTTTAGATCACTCATAGAGAGTTGTTCCACTTATGGATCTGAAACGTGGACATTGAACCTACAAGCTAAAGAAATCAACCAATGGAAAATAACTATTGGAGAAGATGCTGCAGACTGACAATAATGGACAAAATACGAATTGATGACATCAAACAAAGAATGAACGTCGACACTATAGAAAAACAATTACAGTGGTATGGACACAAGAATAGAACACAGGAAGATAGATAGGCGTGGGAATTTGAAAATGACTCTAATAGAAGAAATAAACCACGAAAACCGAGGACTAAATGAAAGGACGGAATAAAAATGGCCATGAACCAAAGGAATATACAAGAAGAAACACGCCATTTATTATGGTCATTAAATCTAACACTAATGTACAGTAAAAAAGACAAAAATTCTACTTACGAACCATTAAATATTAAATCTTAAGAAAATAAATAATGAAAATCAACATGAACATCTACAAACACAAACAACATAATCAATTCATTCTGGAAAATTTGGGGGTAGTCCAAATTTGACTCAAAATCCTCACATTATAATCATTAATTTTTAGTCTCGTCTTACTTTATTCATGTATTGCTTGGAGTACATCATTAGTGTAAAATATTGTAGTTTGAAATAAAACCAATAACTATGGTTAGCTTTGTGGCATGCCGTTCCTCCAAAACTCCCAAAAACAAAAGTTTAGAATTAAATTTCATGTGTCAGTATTTTCTGTATTTTAACTTATTTAGAATTTATGTATTTCTAACTTTTTCGTACTTCATTATTTGCATAATATTCCTTTATTTTATATAACATAAATTCTATAAAAGTATATCAGGATTATTTTGACAATGATTGTACTTAAACTGTAACATACTTCAGGAGGTTTTAGCCCTACTGAATTTATCAATATTTTTAAGATGGATACAACAGCACGCTACTAGGGAACTGGAAACTGTAAACCTGCCTATGCAACAACTATCTCGGTCTTACAACTATGTTGCATAGGTTCCTTCCTGATAGTATAACAGGTTGCCCATATTCGAAGCGCCCATTTTATTTTGAAATAAATCAAAGAAACACAATTTTATTTTGTTCGTCATGAAAATCATTTAATTTAGTTCAAATAGATTATTGTGCGGTCGTAGCTCTGCAGTTAAGTGCGTTAGCTGTTAAGCAGGCACCTCAGGGTTCCAATTCGGTGCAAACATCAATTTTCGGCCGTACTCTCTCGCAAGGCAATGGCAAACCAGTGAAGTATACTTGCCTAGTAAACCTCTCAACTAAGCCGTTCGGAATCGGCGTTAAACTGTAGGTCCCCATGTATATGTGTCTACTGTCACGCACAACACATATACATGCGAGGGGTGCTGGCAACATCCGGTAACGGATATGCGACTTCAAGAAGAAGATTTTTACATTACATTTTGAATATGATTTCTCGTAAATGGCCCCCCCAGAGCCTGTACGACATATTGTACCGTTTTGCAGCATTTTCCATAGTTTTCTTCAACATTTAGACCGGAATGGCGGCTATTTCTTGACGGATGTTAGTTTTCAGCTCTTCTAGGGTCTTTGGCTAATTGACGTAAACCTTTGATTTTAAATAATCGATTGTAGTGCGTCTTGTGTGTGGTGGCGCGCCGTCTTGTTGAAACTAGTAGTGCCTCATACGCTTTCGACAAATAATTGGCATGAAAAATTAGTTATCATATCGCGATAACGTTGGTAATTAACAATAACTGTATGACCATTATCATCTTTGAAAAAGAACGGCCCAATGATCATTTCGCACAAACGCCGAACCAAACAGTGACTTTTGCATCGTGAAGAGGTACTTCTTGAATCTCTTGTGGATTTTCAGTGGCATAATTACGACAATTTTGTTTGTTTACCGTTCCGTTTAACTGAAAATGAGCTTCATCGGTCATGATAATTTTATGCTAAAAGTGCTCGTCTTCTTCAGCCATTTCGATGACTCTTTGGACCCATTCAATTGACGTGGCTTATCCGCAGGCAACAGCTTTGTGTCAATTAAATCTTGTACGGAAACAATTGCAAATCAACACGTAAATGCGTTGTAAAGTAGATCGGGAAATGCCGAGCTGCTAAGAACGGCGTTTTGGGATGTTGACTGCTCAACACTGGATCGTACGGCTGCAATATTCTCATCCGATCGCCGTGGTTGCTTTCTATTTGGCCTCTTTGGGTTAGCAAAAGTATCACCAGTTGTAAATCTTTCGTACAAACGATAAATTGTTTTCTTGGAAGGCGCACTTTTCACTTTATTTATTTTTTTAAAACCACGTTTTGTTTTCACTATTGACTTGTTTTGTTGAATGTAAATTTTAACAATTTTAGACTGTTCGCGTGGCGTGCACTGTTCCATGTTAAAAATCTGCTTGGTATGATGCTTCAAACGCGGTATGACAATTTGACATCGCTGTCAAATGTTATAGTGTTGCCTGATGGGCGCTTCAAATATGGGCAACTTGTTACACTGTGCCCAAGATAAGGGGATTCTCGCCATGGGGATCTCGGAAATGACAATAGATACAACACCGGTTAAATGGAAAAAAGTTATGTAATTAGGTGATCAATAAAATGACAATGAGATATTTGAAAAAAATAGAATTTTGAAATTTCTATTTTGTTTTTTCTAGCGTTGTTATAAATGTTAGAACAAAATACAAACACTTGTTACGACTTGAACATGGAATAGTCAGTTTTTCAATCAGGACGTTTTGTGTTTCTATTATCATTTCCGAGATCCCCAAAGTGAAATCCTTATCTTAGTAATATATTGACTGGTTTAAACATTAAAGAGTTTTTTGTTTTACAGCTATTTAGATTGATACCTCGATTATGTCATATTATTAGGAACGTCGCAGTAAAATACCAACCTGATCCGTTGAAAATAAAACGTCACTATATCACTTGAGAGTTTCGAGAATTTGAGGATAGATCATGGAAACTAGTCCTAAACGTTTGGAGAAAAAATAGAATATTTCACTTGAGGTTAAAAATATAATTGTTTTGCTTAATTTGCTGACACGTGTAAATTTTAAACTAAACAATTATTTTGATAACTATTTTAAAATAATATACTATTTCTATTTCGATGCTGCAATGACTACTTTGTGATACTCCCTTAACCTACTAATACTTTGTAGCAAGTTATTTGTTATGATAAAATTATGAGGTTTTCCAATTGTGACAGAAAACAATCAAAACATATATGTATTTGTTTATTGAGAAGTGTTCTTATTATTTCCAGTATTATTAAGTCCTAACAAATAAGTATACAAGCAAATGTGCAGACGTATAGAGTTGAAAATTTCATCAACAATATCATATATAGGCTTATTAATTGTAAACAGTGAAGTCTAAAACAAACTGTCGAACAAGCACGCATTCATTGTAACCTTAGCCTTACACAAAAACTCGTACATCCCTTTAGGTCACTAAATAGAGAATGTGTGACTCCAAATTCTATAAACAAATAGAGTCTATTGTGTTTTCGACCGCCATCCCAAGATGATAGCAAACGCGTGAAATATTCAGCAGCATACATTATAATTTCTTTTCAAAAACTGTGACAACTAAGTCATTCTTTTTTTATTAAGTTTGTTTTTACTTTTATCATTAAACTAATAGAAACTTTAAATGTTCATTTTCATATCAATTTTTTTATAATACTTTTTGTTGTTGTTGAAAAGAAAAAAATACTGATGTTAAATATATTTAAACTAATCTCGATTCTGTGGAATATTCCAAGGCTTTACAGTAAAAATTAACGTCAAGTAGGTATTAAAACCAATTAAAAAACTAATTTAAAGTTTATATATATATATATATATATATATATATATATATATATATATATATATATCAGTAATTAATCTGAAGTTTTACTACAAATGCTTGTATGTTGGGTTTAATTTTAAACTATAACTAACACTAACGTCTTTTTTATTTTCTAATTTTAATTATAAAATTTTGTTTTGTATTTATATTGATCCTTAATAGACACTTTTATACTTTTTATACCGTTTCATGCATTCTGTTAATAGAATTCAATTAAATACCGGGAAAAGCTTATTCAGAAGCAACCCCGTAATGGGCAATATTGAAACTTTATATTATGTAAGGAATCAATTAAATTGTATAACCAAATTTCAAACTAGTTTTTGCATAACTGCGTAATATAATTTAGTTACAAATCTATATACTGTAATGCAATTGCATTTGCTAGGGTTTTGTTTAAATTACGTACAGTTTAAATTTATTACATTAATTGAAATTTGCTTTACAACATTTCTCTCAGTATTTAATTAAAATATTTATGTTAAACTATTTCAGTTTAAACCATAATTGCCAGAACTTTGTAAAATGTGACTTTACACGTCTAACAAACCTTACACCATCACGTTTCTAATTTCAAGTAAGTATGGTAGTTCCCAACTGGACACACGTTACGCTAAGATAATTGGTTTATAAAGGGGTCGGTTAAGGGATGGTATCGTATTACGGGAGTGTTAAGAGTTTAACGGTTTCTACCAGTAACCAATTCTAATGACAGAGCTGATTGCAAGTGATGCCCTGTTTACGTAACGAGTCTGCGGTTTCTAATCAACAGCTGCCAGTGGCGTTTCGTTAATTGAAGTATGTATAGTTAGTACGTTCTATTTTAACAAACCAGTTGGTCTGGGAACGTACTTTGAACTTTACGTACGATCTACAATTGTGATTACTCATCTTCTACTTTTCGTTAAAAATTATTTAGTTATTAAGTCCATAAGGCAGAATAATTATTGACTAATCTGCAAAATACCGATATTATATACTTACCGAAGGAAACATATTGTTAACATAGATTTACTAATTCTCTGTTGTGCAAATGAATCTAGATTTGTAAAAGTAAAGTACAAGTTTACATAACCGCAGGTAGGTCAAAAATTTTCAGAAAAACTAAAATTTTGTATAGAAACAGAAACAAATTAGCAAAAAAATTTAAATTAAATTGGTACATTATAGATGATCTATTAATAATTGACATATTGTATATAAATATAAAATGGGAAGATCATAACTTCCAATTTCAAATTCTAAGATATTAGCATCAAATTTTTCGAATTTTTCAACTAATTAGAACCAGTAGGTTGAAAAAAAAGTGCGCGACCGCCGCCGTCGTATGTAAACACAGTATCTAAAAAACAGCTGCAGTGGTTTGTTTTAATATACGGGTGATCTAATAGAGATGGAAGATCAATTTTCTGTTTTTAAGGATATATTTTAAAATGTTTGTTTAAATAATCTGATTTTGATCCGACAATTAATTACTGAAATACTGCAACTAAGCGACATTTGAGGTTTTAAAGTTATCTGCGAAGAATGTTATAGAGATTTTGTAATTCATAAGATTTAGACAAAATTCGGGTAGCCAAAAATGTTTTTAGAAGAGAATTTAATTTTTCGAGTATTTTTAAACGTTTTTAAATAAATTAGTAAAAACCAATTAATTATTTAAGGTTTTATGTGAGATGTATTTTCATACAGTTTTCAATATTTTCTAGTAGGTAATTAATATTTAAAATCTCCTATAAATAAACGCCAAAAACTAATGATGAGAGCCGTAGACGTAATGTAAATTTTATTTTTCAAAATTTGTTTAAAAAATAAAGAATTAGATAATCTACTTTCTATCATTCTATCATTTTATGTTTAATTTTTATTGTAATACATCGTGTTCATATTTAAAACAAGTCAATTATTAATATTTCAAACTGTTTTAAAAATAATATTCGTTTGTTTAAGGAATATACATATATGTAATTTATGCATATTTGAAATGAAACAATTCAACCGTTGTTTCTGTACTAGGAAATAATTAACATTTTTGCATCACACTATACTTGGATAATATTGGTATAATGATCATTTTATATACAGCATTAGTAGAACAATAACAAGATTACAGAAGACTTCTGGGTATTTCATTATCCATCTTTATTCATCAGCAATTTACTTGTAAAATATTTCTATGTTTGTTCATTAAAGCTTATTAGAAACATTTAAAAATACATTTCTTAATGACAAAGATGTATATTAATTAAATTTATTTATTTTCAGGTTTGATCGTGTAGTTGGAATTGTTTTTGGTAAGTAATTAACTCAATTAAATTTTTTTTGTACCTAATACTTCTTCCTTTATAACATTAAAAAGTTCGATAAAAGATTTTTGTAGTCGAGTAGTCTTATAATTGTCTCGTTGACACACTAAATAGTACATTAAGAAATTAGTGGCTTATGGCACTACATTTATCGCACGCGTTCAAGTTTAATTGTTTTGCAATGAACAAGTGCGACAATATGCTTATAAGCCACGAATTTCTTATACTATTTTTCTATTTTACCCCATTTTTAACGGTTTGAAAGAAATAAAATTTTTCAGTATTGCGGTAATCTAGTAGTGCTTTGTGAATCTAGTATTCTTTACTTTTACAAAAATTTAATTTTATTGCGTTCATTTGACATTTAAATTTTAATTATTTGAATTTAAAGATTCAAATTTGAAATTAATATTAAAAAGTAGAAAAATAACTAATATTAAAAAAGTACATAGATCGTTTGGTTTCTGCAATGGAAGATTGTTGTACCCCACCAGAGTTTGAAGAAGCAGCGGCTGAGGTAATGAATGCATTGTTACCTACAAAATCAAAAGCAGTTTATGAAAAGAGTATAATGCATTCAATATATGCGTGCAAAAAACAAAGCTGGTATTTCTGAAAATGTTATGTTAGTTTATTTCAAAAATTAAATGAAACCAAAAAGTCATCTACGGGTCAACATATTCTAAATTAAAGTCTTGCATAAATATAGAAAATAATATTGATATCTCAAAGTATAATAAATTAATTTCGTACTTGAAGAGATTGTCTGAAGGGTATCAACCAAAAATCCAAAATTTTAGAAGCTGGGAATATTGACCGCTTCTTACTAGATGCCGATGATCACAAGTTTTTAGCCATTAAGGTACCTATTGATTTTCTTTCATTATTACTAGCAACAATGTAATTCAATATTTGCTTTTCACTTCAGGTTGGTCTTATTATTGGTTATGCAGGTGCTTGCCGTCGTGAGAAATTATGACTATAAAAATTAACGATTTGTCATTTAATACAGAAAACATTCTAATTACAATTCCGAAAACAAAAATAACGTACCAAGGTTGTTTGCAATCACTGAACAAAAATTGGATCAATTTCATTAAAAATATTATTCATTGAGGCCGGAATATTGGTAAAACAGAAGGGTTTTTTAACATACCGCAATGGTTATTGTATTAATAGTCAATTGGCATTAATACTATTGGGAGTATGCCAAAACTCATCGCAAAATTTTTAAATTTAAATGATCCAGACAGTTACACTGGCCATTGCTTCTAAAGGTCAAGTGCCACTCACTTGGCAAATAATGGTGGCGACTTGATAACCATTAAGCGTCATAGTGGGTGGAAGTCTGGGGCAGTTGCTGAAGGGTATATTGAAACATCACTGAGCAAAAGATTCAAGTCGCAGATATACTCGCACAACCTAGCACTTCAACGGCTAACTTACAATCAAGTGATGCTTCCAATATACAATGTATTCCAGACACTCACAATGTGGAAATTCACAACATGGGTAAGAATGTCAACATTTCCACCCAAAATCCAGGAATCCATATTGAAGGCAAAGATTCTTGCACTATTAATATTAAGATTTTTAATAATTGTAGATTTGATAATACTGGTAAATAAATACCGTTTGTTTTTGTTCCTGATATTGTATAATAATTTTATTAAATATTTTGAATTACAAAACACACGTAAATAGAAGTATAGGTTATGAAATTAAATTTTCGTTTATGCGCCTGCGTTTGCTTTGTATAGGGAAGAAATTCCTCGTGTCTTGTGTCTCTACTATTCAAATATTTGGGTATTTTTTAATAATAAGTCTTCATGATTTATAAACAAATTAATTAGATAATTAAAGTTTATCATTAACACTATACTATTAATATGTATGTTATCTGTCACTTTAATATAAATTAGTACCAACCCTGAAAAACAAAAAAGCAGTAAAAAGAGTGTTCCGTGAAAAAAAAAAACATCAATAAAGCACTCAAATGACGTCATCAGAGCATCGAAATGTCGACATTAAATGGGTACAATAGAAAAAGTATTTATAATCTGTCATATTAGTGCTATAATGGCGCCATGACAAGCCCATTGACAACAGCCGATAGAACACAAACAAAACAAATTTATACTATACTGTATTAATATAAAATATACAGTTTGAATTTCTGGGAGAGTTCGACCACATGTTGTAAAAATTTTTCTAGTTTCTGAGATATATATATGTATATATATTTTAATTAGTAAAGCATTGCCCATAGGGATAGGGTAGTATATAAACTATAAGTTATGATATAATACGAATAGACATTTTATTTCGAATTAAAAAAGTTAAAACATTTTGCAACTGGTCGATCTCACCCCACATTTCGGGTTGGACCCACTATCAACTAGGGGTGAGACCGACTTCGAAAAAAACAACTCATAAAATAAAAAAACATATTAGAAAAGCTTTCTGAGTTTACCGCATAAATCACAAACATTCTCGAATTTTGAACATCCATGATCAAACCAACCACTGCAGTTCACACATTTAAGCCAGTCGTCTTTCTTAGTGGTTTAAAAATAATTTTCCCCACACGCTACGCATTCATTTTCGTCCCACTCTTCTGCTGATATATCACTTTCCTACAATATTGGACTTTTGCTCTCGAATCGAAGATTCTAATCGTTTTTTTGTTTAACTTACAGTTTTCTTCTTAATTGGACATCTGGTTTTTCCTTTGTATCTCTTTTGTTCTTCTGAATCTCAATGCGTTGTGAACTATTTAGAATAGTTGCAAGCTGCCTACCTCGTGTTTTAACTACTGCTTTGCACTAGTTTCTGGAATTGTCAACAATTTTCCTGGTGTGGGGTTAGTCTCATTTGCTGCAGTGGCAGGGTCGTGCGAACAACCAAGCTGCGGTGACTAAAATGCGAGTGTAAGGTGCCTGGACGGTAGAGAACCGGGGCAGAGTCGAAGGAGGGATGGATTTTTAGCCGTACTATTTGAACCAGGCCTGGCTTCTACAACTTGCTCTATTTGGATATTAATACAATGCATAATCTGGAATGACTCCTGGATTAAAGGGTGCAATACATGTAGTTCTAAAACCAGACATCCTATTTTCCACACTTGCCGATTTACCCCAGACTGTCCCCAAGGTCTCCAAAATCATCTCAGTTGTCTTTCTACTTGGATTTGCTTTTAAGAAATTGTTATAAGCCGCGTAGTAATGGTTTTCAGTGATTTAAAGGATCAATCTAGTGGTTTGCAGGTAATGAGTCGTTGACTCTGTAAACAAAGTAGAATTATGTCAATTAGCTTTGGGAAAATTCTAATACTTCCACCAAATTTGTGTGAGAAGTATAGCCATCGACGATTAACAATACTTTTCCAGTCGGTTTTCGTAGCAAAAAATTAAACTCTAACCAATCCTTAAAATGGTGGAAATTGACATACGCTGATTTCTCTGACATGGTAATTTGGGAGCTAGGTGGCATTCCATCTAAAATTCCTCCTTTTAATTTTTCTTTGAATATTGAAAGATTGGGAGAAACATTCCCTCTGCATTGCAGTATGCTATAACCGAGAGTGTTTCTTGCCCTTCTCACCTGACGTCGAGCGAAGAAACATTTTTGCACCCCCTTGCGGCTAACACTTGGGTTGGTCTATTGTTAAGTTGCCAAACCACTTTCGTCCATATTAAATACATTTGAAGGTTTGTTATAAAGTTGGTTATTAGTGAGAACATTTTCTAAAAAGAGTAAAATAGGGCTCCACAGTCACACGGTTCATTCAGTCGCTCGGTTAATAGACATTCCTTTGACTTTCTAATCGATATATCAGGATGTCGTCGCAAAAATGATTTTAAACCGGGTTGAAAATCAGTAGCCGAGTTTTGCATTTTCACTTCTATTAAACGTATGCTTTAATTTTAGTTTCTTCAGCAAGTTGAAAAAGCTCATATTCATGACGAACTCCCGATCTGGGTTTTAGTTTCGCAGTGATGACTCCGCGTAGTTTCTGCGTCTTCTCCTAACGATTGAGATGACCGGACCCAGCCAAGTTTGTGTTTGTTTTATGGCACCCTTCTTTTCAAATCACCTGTCTTTGAAAGTTGTTTTTAGGAATTCCAAACTGTTTGACGGATTTGTTTTACACCCATTAGTAGGGATTTTGTACGCATTCAATTGCATTTCTTAAATAATCAGGAAACACTCCTCATTTAGCTCTTTCACTACATTGCATTCTTTTATTAAATCAATGAGGCATATTTGCCTATTCATGTAACAATATTAATTTTTAATGTTTATTTCATCATATGTTTAAATCAGGAATTAAATTCTATCACTTAATTTTCCTTAAACCGCTAGAATATTTCATTACAATGTTATTCATTATTGACATTCATTCATTAATTGTGAGCCGGTCTCTCCCGGATTGATGTGGTCGTACTCTACCAAAGTTACGGGAGATCTACTCTAGTTAACAGAGGAAGAAAGTATCAAAACGACTTAACTTTTTCGAGGGATTTATGTTATAGTTTTCATGCATATTTTATCATCCATTATTGAAAAAGTTTAAATCGGCTTACCGGGTCTTTAAAAATATCACCAAACACAGTAAATCAATCAAAAAACTTTAAAGTTAGCACAAATATTTAAACTTAATTTTTAACCTAACGGAAGGACACAAAACTGTACCAAAAATGACTCGGACACGTGTTTCAACAGCTATTCTTGCCATCATCAGCGATACCAAATCACTGGTATCTTACATGTGTTATCTTGATGTTTTCTGTTGATTCAAATAATGTCAGTTAGGTTGATATACCTTTCCTTTGATTAATTTTTAAATTTACACTATCGTCTTAGGCCGCGTATTAACGTCGTTGGATCACAATAAAGCGCAGCTAATTTACATCATATAATGTACAACACACCAGGTCATCTATGGCGTTGTTTCATTAGGATTATCACTACTGGCCGGTCTCTCCCAATAAACTTTTGAATTTTGCCGCAGTGGTGTTGGCCGCAGAAACTGTAAACGTTCTTGACCGATCGTGATTTAAGTCTCCTTAACATGAACAATCAAACACGGACCCTTCTTATATCATCATTATCCGTTTTTCGTGCATACTGAGATTATACAAATTCTCACTCATCTACACTTCTCAAACCAAACCAAAAATGGCAAGCCGCCTACAATCATCATTAATTTGTGCGATAAGCAGCTTGGACATTATTTCCAATCCTATATCTTCAAAAACAAAATGAATTTTCATTTTTGCTTTTGGTCAAAAAACTCAAACTAAATGGCTCCATGCAAAAATATTTTTTATTCATAGCATTCAAAATTTAAGCTTTAAGAATAGTACACTATAAATATATGAAACATAGTACACCTTCCACTAATGAAAGAAATAGGAATAAATATGAGCAACATCAAAGGATTTTTGTAATACCTGGTCCAAAAGTAAGCAACCTAAGAACTTGTTTTTTCATCAGTTTCCACACTTTTTATCTTAACCACCAATGTTGATTCTTTACAATCAGCTTTGATTTGTAAAGCGGTTTCCAAGATCTTGCTGGGAACCAGACTAAGCTCTAGCTTTTCCAGTTTTATTAGAGTTTTCATCCATCAAGTGATGATGATACTTCCAAATTTTCTAGTTTTTGGGAGAAGAGGTTGTATTCGTAAAAAAAAGCCATAGCAAACTAATACTTACTTACTGCAATTTTGTTTTTTGCTGCGTATTTTCTTCTAAATAAAGCTTTAACATCGTGTTTCACTGCGTCTACAGCCATAAGCATGACTTCATTCGTTTATAAATGTTAACGATTATAATTATCAACTAATATTTTTAATATACTATTAAAAGTAAGTATATTGTTACAAACATACCTTAGTTTGCGATTTTAAAATATACCAATTTTTCTTAAATAATAATTTTTACCGAAAATAATGGTGTTCAGGAACATAACATAATCGTTACTATCTTGAGAAGGCATGTAATATATAATTTATGTCAAAGAAAAGTTCC